>PVIA01017338.1:0-15936 GCA_004024845.1 Tonatia bakeri
ATTTCTTTTCAGGTTTCAGGCAGGATAAACAGTAAGAAATTTTAAAGCCCAAATAGCCAAAGTTTCTTATAAGATTCATTTAGAAATTAATTTGTCTTCTACAAACTTTTGTTTATCGAATAAAGAATGTATTTTATTGTCTCCAAAAGGTTTGGATTCCTCTCCTTATGAAATCTCTCTTTAAAAAATATATTTTATTGATTATGCTATCACATTTGTCCCAATTTTCTCCCCTTACCCTCCTCCACCTGGGGATTGCTACCCCCATTCCCTGTAGCAATCCTCCCTTTAGTTAATGTCTATGGGTCCTGCATATAAGCATTCTGGCTTCTCCATTTCTTATACTATTCTTAACCTCCCCCTGTCTAATTGTACCTATTAATTGTGCTTCTTAATCCCTACACCTTTTCCCCTATTTCCCCCCTTCTTCCTCCCAGCTGATAACCCTCCAAATGATCTCCATACCAATGATTCTGTTCTTGTTCTGGTTGTTTGCTTTGTTTGTTTTAACTATTTTATTTATTGATTTTTAGAGAGGGGGAAGGGAGGGAGAAAATTTTATCAATGCGTGGTTGCCTCTCGGGCGCCCCCTATTGTGAGCCTGGCTCACAACCCAGGCATGTGCCCTAGACTGGGAATCAAATCAATGACCCTTTGGTTCTCAAGCTGGCACTCAGTTCACTGAGCCACACCAGCTAAAGGGCTTAGTTTGTTTTTTAAAAAAATTTAGTTGTTGATAGTTGTGAATTTGTTGCCATTTTAATGGCCATAATTTTGATCTTCTTTTATTTCTTAAATAAGTCCCTTTAATATTTCATGTAATAATGGCTTGGTGATGATGAACTCAATGTCATTCGATGTTATTCTCCTGTTCAAAATCTTCCCATAAATCAAAGCAAAAACTAAAGTCTTTACAAACAAAAGGTCCAACCCCCAAATACTTTTCTGATGTCATCTCCTTTCAATGTCTCCTCTGATCAGTCTATTCAAACTATACTATTAATAGTTTAAGAAAAAAGAAGGCACACATAACTCAGGCCTTTGCAGTTGTGTTTATTTCTATCTGAAACTCTTCCCTCAGATATCTGTATGGCTACTCCCTCACTTTCCTTAGGTCTTGAATATCATCTTCTCAGTGAGAATAGCTTTCCCTATTTAAAACTGAAGTTCACCTTTCTATGGCCAATAGTTATAAAACACTTGCTATTTCCCTTTCTGCTTTTTTTTTCTTTAAATTGCTTACTTGTTTGCTTATTGTCACCTCCCCCAGTAGAATGGCAGTTCCACAAAGGTGGGGATTTTTGTGTGTTTCATTCATTGCTATATCCCTGATTCCTAGAAGAGTGTGGGACACAATAGGTGCTCAATGAGTACCATTTACAGAGTATTCAACAGAATTTGGAAATAGTCTCAAAGGCAAAGAATTATGATAATTCCACCCCATTCTACAGCCATTCAAAATGCTAGGTTTGAAAATAAAGTGGCAACTAGAAAACACAAGAAAAGTCACAGCACAAAGACAAAAAGAGACTTTTGAACCCCTAGCCTTCTAAGAAGCAGAGTGAGAAGCCTATTCAAATGCAATTGTGGACTATTTCTTATGGGAAATAAAGGACTCAGAAGAAACCCATAGGCCAAGAGGATGGAGTCAAGAGTTGCAGAGAATCATTCCCAGGGAGCAGGATTAGACCTTAATCAAAGAATGACAATACGGGCCTAACTGGATTTCAGAATTGCTATGATCAGTAGTAGCTATGTCACTCCTGCTTTTCCCGTTTTTGAACAGAGGTGTATACTCTGGTTATCTAACATTTGTCAACTTTATTTGTTGGGTCGCTGGAGAACAGATAACATGTCTGCAGTTCATAGGTCTTCAGATCAAGAGGAACAGTACTCAAGAAGGTGTTCTTGAGGAATCATAGCTGAAGAGCCTCATCACATCTGGACCTGATTTATATGACAATATCCATTATAAGCCAATAATGTGTTGGAATGAGAATTTTGGGGATCCTTGGGGGAGGTGAGCATATTTTATACATGGAATATAAATAATTTGTGTCCAGCAGGTGGAGCATGGTTGATTAAAGATGGCAATAAATTCTTTGCTCCTTCTTTGAGATGTGAAATCTACTTTCTTTCCTTTTGAATTTGGGTTGGCCTTACTTACTTGTTTGACCAATAAAATGTGGCAGAAGTGATAACCTGTGATTTCTACTGCTAGATTGTAAGATGCCTTACCCCTTTTGTTCAGAACTCTTGAAATGTCCAGACTATAGAGGCTCCTCCTCAGAAACCACCTTCCATGTTGTAAGAAGTCCAAACATGTATAGTCATTCTTATTAACAGGCCCAGTTGAGCTCCTAGTAGGCAGCCAGCATCAATTGCTAGCCACTGGGATGTCCAACCACGTTAAACTTCAAATAACTCCAGATCCAGTAATAGGCCCCAGTGAGAATTATCCAACTGAACCCAGCCAACATACAGAACCAAGAAATGTTAAATTTTGTCTTGTCACTACATGTGAGCTTCTTTATTACACAGCAATAGATAACTAGAATAGAACATATACAAAATGAAAGGGAAGAGAATATTTATGTAAAAGACCTTTAGTATAACAGGTTTGGGGGTTGGAGATATATCTCACAGAGTTTTTAGCTAGGGCAATGACACAATCACAGTTGTTTTAAGAGTCATCTATTAGTCCTGACCCTATGTGATTCAATTGGTTGGGCACCATCCCACAGACTAAAAGATTGCGCATTCAATTCTTGGTCAGGGCACATGCGTGGGTTGCAGGTTCAGCCAGAGAGTGTACAAGAGGCAATGGATTGATGTTTCTCTCTCACATTGATGTCTCTCTCCCTTTCTTCCTCCCTTCCCCTTTCTCTATAAATAAATTAAAAAAAACATTTTTTAAAAAAGAGTTCTCTAATAACTTTGTGTCCTACTGGAAACAAGAGAAGAGGAAGCCTAAGCTGACATTGTATATGAAGCTTGGTGGGGAAGGAATGGTAGGAATTGTGACTTATTGATCCATGTATACTGTTCACTTAAGAAAGCTTGTCACATCAACGGAACATGAATGGGGCCTGGTGCTATTTGGATGAGTGAAGTCAGAGGGAGAGAGGACTGGAACCTAGAAAGAGGGGCAGGTTGAAGGAGGTTAGGAGTTAGAAGTTAGGAGTTAAGGTCTGGAAATGCTGACTCAGAGGACCTCCATGGGACATTCAAATAGAGATGTTCAGGAGGCTGTTAGATATACTTAACTGAGGTAGAGAAGGGATAGTTAGGTATCTGGGTCCCTCAGAGTAGACTGGCTCCCAAAAAGAGATTTGAGAGTAGTAATGGGTATGGATATGAATAAGATAACCTATGGAAAAAGTGTAAAAGTGCTTCATTTTTTTCAATATACTATTTACCAAGACTAAATTATGTGCTAGGCATTGTTAGATGATACAAGATGATACAAGAAAAGCAAGGCTTTTTGTCTCACGGTCCTTACAATTTGTGTGGTAAACAACGTGTAAGTAAACACACACACACACAAATGAGATTTTAATTCGGATTTCCATCAAAGTGGAACTGGTTAAATAAAGTATGATATATCCTATCAATGGAATAATATACAACTATACAAAATAATGAGGAAATTATCTGTATATTGATATGGAAATATCTCTAAGATATATTATTAAGTGATAAAGCAAGATACAGAAAAGTGTATACCATATGTTTCTTAATTTGAAAATAAGAAGAGTGAGGATAGAATAAGAATTACTTCAACAAATAACAAATGTGCTTATTTGGTATGTTGATTAAGGCTTAATCAGAGAAGTCAGAATAAGAAATTAATGGTAGGAATTAGACCTCACACAAATGTCAGTGTTGGTAGAAAGTCTATGCAGGCTGTTGTTTCTGTGTTCAGTGTTGAGCCTAACATTGGCAACTACAGGTCAGCTAGACTAGCAGTCAGGAAGAAAAGCTGGATGTGGATGAGAACAATTATATTCTGGACCCTATGAAGATAACTAGAACCCACATGGACCAGTTGGAGCCCAAGTCTGTCTCTCCTCACCTTCAACTTCAGTCCCATGCATGGGTGACCTGCAGCAAAATCTGGTGCTGTTCACCATTGAGCTGCACATGTGTTTGGCCAGGATTCAGAGAAGCTGAAGGGGAGGTCCGATGAGGATTAGAGGAGATGTGGGTATGGATGCTGCCCCAAGCCAACAAGACCAGCAGACCAGTGACACCATGCACTAGCTGACCCAGTACTTGGTGCCCTGCATGATTTTCAGAGAATAAACAATATAACTGCTGTTTCACTTTTGCCTTCCAAATCTCATGCAAAGTTCTCTTATAACTAACATGAATACAGATCCGTAAAGAGAATTCTGGGAAATACAGCCATAGCTTAATCAATGCATGACAAAGCCACCATGCCTGATGTATGGAATGGGGTGGGAGCTAGATTTTCAGTGCATATCTTTTATACTATCTTTAACTTTTACCTGTGAGTTTGTGTTAACTATCAGATATTTAAATTATAAAATCCATAAAGTGATAAATGGGATTCAGATAATAAGATGGTATTATGGAACCAGTGATAGAAGTTGGAGGAGAGGTGATATTAGACACAGGTAGTAAGAAAGGCTTTCTGAAGAGGTGACGTTTGAGCAAAGACCCATTGATAAGGTAGAGCCAGCCTGTTGAGAGTACCTGAGCAAAAATGTTACAGGTAGAAGGAAAAGCAAAAGCAAAAACCTTTTGTAGAAACACAGTGTCCTGCCCTGGCTGATGTGGCTCAGTTGGTTTGAACTTATCCTGTGCACCAAAAAGTCATGGGTTCGATTCTCAGTCAGGGCACATACCTAGGTTGTGGGTTCGACCACTGGTCGGGGTGCAGATGGGAGACAAATGATCAATGTTTCTCAGCTTAGTGTTCTCTCTCTGGCCCCCTCCCACTATCCCCTTCCTCTCTCTCTAAAAGCAATGGAAAAGAAACAAACTGTCCTGTTCAAGAAGTGGAAAAAAGTCGGTGAGGTGGAAAAATGGACATAATCAAGTCGTATGTGGTCTCGTAGTGTTACTGAACAAGGGGACCTGGCCTTGAGCAGGTCTGCTTAGGGCCAGCCAGTAGTGTGTGGGTTCTTGACTTCATGTAGGAAAAATTTCACAACTCAAGCCTAGGTGACTATGAGGATACATTTATTAAAGCTGATGACAGTAAAACAAGGAAGGGCTTAGCACAAAATAAGCGACAGGAGAGCCTAAGCTGGGCTCTCTTAGCTCACTGAGAAGTCACAGAAAAGGGGGCCTTGGGAACAGGTTCAAAGGTATTAGCCTGGGACAAGCTGCCAGCTGCCCATTACCTTAGAGTTTATGAGACATGTGCCTGTGAGGAAAGAAGTGGAAGAAGAAGAAGGGAAAGGGAATGATGCAGGCTGCAGCCTGATTCCCAGAGTCCATGAATGCTAGCTAGGTCTTTTGTCCAAAGGCTTTTAGCTCTTTCTTACAGGTGGGAATCTTGGGGGAGGTCTCAAGGGAGGTTTCCAGGAGAATATTAATTCTCCAGGTGTGCCCTTTTGGGGTGATGGTCTCCACTCTTTAGTCATTGCAGTTGGTTCTGGTGTAGCTAAACTGGATTTGCTGTTTTTCTGGGCCTGGAGATTAAATATAACTGAAGCCTAGATATTATCTCTGGGGAGAAAAGGCCAGAGGAAGAAAGGTTACCCTGTGGGCAAGGTCTTGGATTCCCAATTTTGCTCCCTGCCAGGCACTCAGGACCTTGGTGACCATCTGCATCTGGATGTAAATCGTCTGGTCATTGTGTTTAGCTATCTGCCTCAGTTTCCCTATTCCACTTGCCAATGAATTTTCCTAGTGTCTTACTATCCTGTTTCAATAGGTAGTGGTGAGGCCTCTGAAATATATACCACATGTGACAAGAAACCATGGAAGGTTTCAAGAGGAGAGAGACTGTGTATGTGTCTGTGAGATGTATCTCCCTTTGCAGGTCACTTGGACTGCAGTACCTTTCCTGGCTACCATCCCCTCTTCTCCCGTGCCCACAGTAGGCCCTGCCATATCCCCATGACACAGTTTGCTTGATGTCTGTTTATTTATTTGTTTTTCATCAAGACTGGGGGCTCCTCAAGGACCAGCACCTATTCTGATCTGCTTCAATGTGCCCAGCACCCTACTAGACATTGACAAACCTCACCATCATGACTAAACAATTCAAAGTAGAGGAAAATGTTGAGTTATTCTCTGACATGGCTTTGCATGATTTATGTAGTTCTCTGAAGTTTGTTATTTCAATATGGCTGGTTTTGCTCAAGAGTTCTTCCCTTGACCCCCAGCACCCAGCCTGAGCCCCTGTGCCTTTGAGAAACTCACTTGAGCTCTGTAGGTTTTACTTTCCTCATTCTAAAACATATTAATAACCCCAACTCTCTGAGTTATTGAAAGTGTCAGATGTGAAAGTGATTTGAGAGTGCTCCATCATATGTAGGGAAATGATTTAAGTTACATGTCAATTGCTGGGGGAGATAAATCTCACATGGTGGCTCAAGGCACTTTTCTGTTGATTTGGTAAAGGAAACAAAGGTTCATTTTATTCAAAAGTAATCAGTTGTCAGCTTCCAGTACAATCCTAGGGACACAGAAATGAACAACACACAGTCCCTGTGCTACAGGAGGTCCCAAATATATGCATATGGCTGGGGTAGCACCCACAAAAAGAGAACCACATATCATTGTAGATCCTCTTCTTTCCACAAATCTAGACATGGGCTGCCTTTCCAGATCCTTTCTGCACACAAGGCTGCATTGTATACCTCTGTTCACAGTGATCCTTTCAGGAACAGGCACTTGACTTGCTCCAGGGCAATCAGGGCCAATAAGTCTCAAATCTAGGGCTTTTTTGAATGGTGGAGGAAGGCAGATCTATTGGAAAAAAAGGATTTTTCTTTATGAAGAAAGAATAGCATATCTAGAATTTCTTGGGGACTTCTTGTCACTTTGAGGGCAGAGAGTGAAGCTAAAATCAAAACAGAGGAAAACAAACAGATGGTGAAAAACATCTTAGTGATAAAATTTGGGTTAACTTGTGTCCATAGGTGCTTCAATCCACCAGCCTCCCTCTTCCGCACCCTCCCCCACCATTTTCCTCCACTCCATCTCTACCCCACCCTCCAGACTTTACCACTTGCTTAACAGAAATTCACAGCCACACCCAGAAGCTGGTTTCAGCAGGAGCTGAACCGGCTTCATGGCCCCAGGTCCTAGCTGGGTAGACTCACAAAAGCTTTGGTTCTCCTAGTGACTTCCCAGAAGAGTCAGGGAATACAGCCCAGAAAAGTGGGGGTTTACACCATGAGAAAACACTGATCAATGGAACTCAGGATTTGGGGGAAGACAGCCTGGGAGGTACAGTCTCTGCTTTTACCTTTCCTCAGTAGACTGTTCCATATGGCCTCCATGGAAACGTCTTATGGATCTAAAGTTGTCAGAATTAGCAAGTAAAAATCTGCATACTAAAATATTGTGTTTACCTGTTATTCAGATTGAGCATTGATCTTGCAACCCTGTGTGTGACCCAACAATCAGCTGTGTTTGCTGAGACTCTGTAGCTAGGTAGTGTGATAACATACCACATTTGTTTTCCCTTCTCCCATCTGTTCTTTACTCGCTTCTCTTTTCCCTTCACCCTGGTTGCCCAGGCACTGAACTCCACAATGTAAGTGGTAGTATAAGCTTGATCTCAAGCTCTGTTTTCTAGGTAACCAAGCTAAGACAAGGAAGTTGTAGTTAGTTGGGGTTTTTTTGTCACTTACATCCAAAACTCAGCCTCAGTTTCCTTTTCTGTGGAATGAGGATGACAATTCCTACCCCATTGACAGCCTAGAATAAATGAGGAGATCAAATTACCTTATGAAGGGTGAGGTGGTAACGTAACACCATAGCCGATAGGTCATAGCAGTCACCCCAGACACAGGAGACTGAGTCCCAGAGTTGCCCTTGCCACATTTAATTAATGGGGCTGGGATATGGGGCTGCTATCCCTCAGGGGTTGTGGGTTTTTGTTGGGAACCACCCTGCCTGATTTCAGAAGCTGTAACCCCCCTATGGCTAAGGCTGAGTGAGAGACCTTGAGACCATAAGCCACTAAGGAGACAAAGCTTATCTCCCTGGTAGGGGCCCCACCTCTGCCCCCCTTACTTCACCCTGCTTGGCCCCAAGCCTGACTGGTTAGCCAATGATGGGTAAGATTCCTCAAAGGAGGGATGACCTAAGATAGGCACGGTCATGAAGTGGCCCCTAGGGAAAGACTTGGAGCGCTACAGAAAAAGGAGGTGGTGGACCCTCACCCCTCAGCTTTGACATGGCCTGAGTCCTCATTCTGTCTGCAAGAAGTCTTGTAATCTCTTGGCTGCCTTACTTCCCTTGCCTGACTTAAGCCTGAAACAATGACAGAGGGCAGGGCAGTCCTGTGCTGGAAAGGGTGGGTTCCCCGGGGTGATCAGGCCTAAGAAAAAATACATAAAACCCTGTGAAACCTGCTTTGCTAAGAATGCTCTCAATTTTCTGATAAGGGTCCAAGCAGGATATGAGTTTGTTTCCCAAAATTTTATAGCTCTTTAGCTAACTGACCTTGACTCACAATAAACCCTCATAGTTCTTTGTATATCATCTATTGTTTGATCCTTACTGCCTGACTATGGATAATGAGCTTTACCTGTATTACTGTGCAAATTGAACCCAATAAAAGCCCACTGAGGAAAAGACTCTTGGCCCTTCTCCTTTGAGAGATCGGCCACCTTTCCTTCCCAAGCAGATTATGTCTTGGTAGACTTATTCTCATCCGTGGCAGCCAGAGAGGCTCTGCGGGCAAAGCTCCCCCACAGATTCTGCCATGTTTTCTCACATCGATGATGTCTCCCCTGGCTTTACTTCCTCATACCACTACATCTGACAGTTTCAGACTTTGCATTTCAGATTAACAAGCACCAGGGAGCCCTGCTTCCATTCAGTTATTCTTTCTACAGTGCGAATTGAAGCCCTCCTCTAGTTCCATTTTGACACTGCTGTTGATTCATCCTGCCTTTACCTAAGTAATACATGTCCCTCCCTATGTGCACCTCTGATCCCCTTTGTCTAGAATGACCCTACTGTGGCCCTCAAGTCCTTGTATCATCTGGCCTTGTCTACATTTCATTTTTTTTATTCATTCAGCAAACCTAGATTGAGCACTTATTGTGTGGCAGGCACTGTTATGAGCACTAAGAGAGAATAGAAGACAAAACAGACAAAAATCCCTGTTTTCATGGAACTTACATTCTAGTGGCAGACACAGAAAGTAAGCCATGTAAATAAGTAAAAATATATAGTATAGTAGACGGCGATAAGTTTGATGAAGAAAAAAAGAACAGGGAATTGGGGTAGTTAATGATCCTGCCCACATATAGCTCACTTTCTCTCCCCTTATCAAGCCATTCTCACCCCACTGGGATTGATTCTTCCTGTTCTCAAATACATCTAAATTGTTCCTGCCATTGCTCTTCTAGCTCCTCTGTCTCAACCATTCTCCCCACCCCCATTCCAAAGATCTTTACATGGCTAGATCCTTCTTACTATTTGAGTCTTAATTCAAATGACGTTACAGGGAGGCCCTCCTGGAATCATTCTGTCTAGTGCTATTTCCCAGTTATTTTTTTTATCCTATAACCTTGTTACATTGTAATATTGTCTCCATGTCACCTCTCTCAGAAATGATCCTCTGTAATTATGTTTACCCGATCATTGTTTCTCCCCCTAGAATTTTAGCTTCATGAGAGTAGTGAGCTTGTGTGTTTGGTTTGCTGCTGTAATTCCAATGCCTGGAACACTGCCTAAGACATAATAGGTACTCAGTGAATATTTCTTGAGTGACTGGTAAATTCATTGCTCTCCTGTCCCCCCTACTCCTCTTCTTTCATATAAAGAACTCTCACTTTTTGTGCAAGACTAGCCTAGCAATAATATATGAATCAAAATAGCGGTATAAGAGAGAGAGTGCATGATGCTACAATTCTGGCAATGGAGATGGAAGAAGGGTCCACAAGCCAAAGAATTCAGGTGACTTCCAGAAGTTGGAATAAAAAAGGAAACAGATTCTCCTTTAGAAACTTCAGAAAAAACTCAGCTCTGCCAGCATCTTGATTTTAACAGAGTAATACCCAGTGGGATTTCTGACAATTGTAAAATAATAAATCTGCGTTGCTTTTAAGCTGACCCCCCATTATAATATTATATTACACAAAATAACACTAGCTGTTATAACAAACAAGCCTCCAAATGAATTAGATCTCAAACAAAATAGAAGCAGGTGGTTTTCCTCTACACATTGACTTGGAGTACTAGATAGACTCTTTCCATCTTGTGGCAGCAGCATTTCCAAGGGTCTTGTCGTTGTCTAAATATAGCTGGTGGCAGAGGAAGAACTTTGTGGAGATGGCACATACTCTTTATAAATGCCTTGGTGTGGAAGTGACACACGTCACTTCTGCTCACATTATTTTGGCAGAGCTCGTCATATTGCACACCTAGATGCAACAGGAGGTGAAAAGCGGGGACTGGGTTAGGCAACTGCCTTCCAGTAACAGTTGTATGCTATGGAAGAGAAAGAATAAACTTAGATGACCAGCAATCTGGCTATAAATACAATCTGATAAAAGGTGAAAGGCTTCTGATGAAGCAAAGGAGTAGGGTATCTCAAGAGAAGCACCTGATATAGCCAAGGAGAAAAGAATAGTCAAAGAAGGCTTTCCAGAGGAGGCAGTGGTGAGGTGACTCATGAAAGATTAAAAGATTCTGCTGGGCAAAGGAAGAGGAAGGTTACTGCTAGCAAAGGAATGACTATGTGCAAATGTTTAGAGAAAAGAGAGCACTCGTCATAACTCATTCCTGCAATTGCTGATGGTTCAGGTGTTCCTAGAGAACAGAGAGAGGAAAGGAAGCACGAGCAGTAAAAAATCCTTGGCAGAAAGACCAGGTCACAGTAGCTCATGAATGCCTTAAATCCAAATGTTGACAGGGCCTTTGCCTGTTTCCTGGGATTGACAATAGGGATTAAAATTGAGCACAGAGCCCTGGCTGGTGTAGCTCAGTGGATTGAGCATGGCTATGAACCACAGCATCGCAGGTTCGATTCCCAGTCGGGGCACATGCCTGGGTTGCAGGCCATGGACCCAGCGACCACACATTGATGTTTCTCTCTCTCTCTCTTTCTCCCTCCCTTCCCTCTCTAAAAATAAATAAATAATTAAAAAAAAAAACCAAAACAAAACTGAGCACAGAACTCTGACTGGTGTGGCTCAGTGGATGAGTGCCAGCCTGCGAATCAATGGATCACCAGTTCTGTTCTGTCTAGGGCACATGCCTGGTTACAGGCCAGGTCCCCAATAGGGGGTGCTTGAGAGGCAACCACACATTGATGTTTCCTTTTCCCTCTCTAAAAAATAAATAAATAAAATCTTAAAAAAAAAAAAGAGCACAGAACATTGAGAGCCTCACATTTAAGGAGGTAAGGACATCTGCTATGCTTGGGGCAGTAACAGGCTCTGCCTCAGGAATGCGTACAAAGAAGCAGCAGGACTGGTCCTACCACAATCACTCATCGTCCTCATCCTCCTCTTCCCAACTGCAAAGGAGCACAAGTATGGGAAGAGATGAGAGAAGGAATCACAGGTTCTCTGAGAAGTATTGTTTTCTTTTCCTTTTCACACCGTCATCAAAGTGAGCCAATTTTATGAAACTTTAAAAAATATCAAAATTACCTCAAAAGTGACAGCTAAAAACAAAAAGCATTTATTATCTTTTGGTTTCATGGGTCACAAATACAAGAATAACTTAGCTGGGTGTATCTGTTTCAGATTCTCTCAAAAGACTGCAGTCAAGGTGTCGGCTGAAGCTACCATCATCTCAAGGCTTGAATGGGGAAAGATCCACCTTGGAGCTTACTTCTGTGGCTGCTGGCAGTCATTCCTTAGGTCTGCACCAGCTGCTGTCTAGAGACATCTGCTCCTCACCACATGGGATATCCATACAGTTGTTCATGACATGGCAGCCAGCTTCCCCAGGGCAAGGAATGCAAATAACAGAGAGATGGAGTCTCCAATAGAGACGGAAGCCATGTTTTTGTTTTTTAATAACAATAACAAAAGACATTGCTTCACTTTGGCTGTAAATCTGGCCCACACCAAAGGGAAAGACAAGGGTGTAAATATCAGAAGGTGAGAGTCATTGAGGGTCATTTTAGAGGGTGCCTACCCAACTGTTATACTAAACATTATTTTATAACCTACTTGTATTTTTATTTATTCGAGATATAATTCATACACCACAAAATTTACCAACCACCAGTGGCAATTCAGTGGTTTTTAGTATATTCACAAAGCTGTGAAAATATCACTTATTCCAGAACATTTCATCACCGCATAAAGAAATTTTATGTGCATTAGCAGTTCCTCTCCATTCCCCATGTCCCCAGCCCCTGGCAACCATTAATATACTTCCTGTCTCCATAGATTTGTCTATTCTGGATATTGCATATAAATATAATACCTAGATATTATATATATATATGTTTGCATACAAATTACACATATTATATAGCCTTTTGTTTTTGGCTTCTTAGCAATGATGTTTTCAAGGTGCATTCATGTTGTAGATGTATTAGTACTTATTCTTTTTTATATAAAAAATTATTGTATGAATATACCACATTTTGTTTATCCACTTATCAGTTAATAGACATTTGGATTGTTTTTCTTTTTTTTTTTTTTGCTTTTATGAACTGTGCTGCTAATCAACATTCATGTACAAGACTTTTGTGAACTCATGTTTTCAGCTATTTTGGGTATAAACCTTGCTGGTCACTTGGTAATTCCACATTTAGCATTTTGAGGAACTGTCAAACTGTCCTCCAAATCTGCTGTATCACTTTATGTGAGAGTTCTGATTCCTTGACATCCTACCCAACACTTGCTATTTCTTTTCTTTTTATTATAACCATCCTAGTAGGTGTAGTTTCTCATTATGATGCTGATTTGCATTTTCCCAAGGACTAATGAAGTTGAGTATTCTTTCTTTGCTTATTTGCTTTTTGTATACCTCCTCTGGAGAAACGTCTATTCAAATCCTTCTTTCATTAAAAAAATATTGATCTTTGAGAGGGAGAGGAAAGGAAGGAGGAGAAGAAGGAGGAGAGAGAGAGAGAGGGAGAGAGAGATTGATTTGTTGGTCCACTTATTTATGCATTCATTGGTTGATTATTGTATCTGCCTTGACCAGGGGTTGAATTCACAACCTTAGCATATCAGGATGATTCTCTAACCAACTAAGCTACCCATCCAGGACCTTTTGTCCATTTTTTAAATTGGATTGTCTTTTATGATTGTGTTGTAAATGTTTATACATTCTGGGTCATTGATCCTTAGCAGAAAAATGATTTGCAAATATTTTCTACCATTATATGGACTGCCTTTTTACTTTATTGACAGTATTATTTGACACCCCAAAATTTTAAATGTTGATGAAATCTAACATTGGTTGCTTGTGGATTACATGTCATATCTAAGAAACCATCGTATACCCCAATATTATGAAGATTTACATCTATATTTTCCTCTAAGAGTTTTACAGTTTTAGCATTCACTTTTAGGTCTTCGATCCATTTTGAATTAATTTCTGTGTTGGTATAAGGTAGGGATCCAACTTCATTCATTTGCAGTTGTCCCAGTACCATTGGTTGAAAAGATGATTCTGTCCCCATTAAATGTGCTTGGCACCCTTGCTGAAATTAATTCACTATAGATGCACAGGTTTATTTCTGGACTTTCAAATCTAATTCATCCACCTATATATCTATTTTTTAAAGATTTTTATTTATTTATTTTTGAGAGGGAAGGGAGGGAGAAAGAGAGAGAGAGGGAAACATCAATGTGCGGTTGCTGGGGGCCGTGGCCTGCTACCCAGGCATGTGCCCTGACTGGGAATCGAACCTGCGAAACTTTGGTTTGCAGCCCGCGCTCAATCCACTGAGCTACACCAGTCAGGGCACTTGTATATCTATTTTGATGGCCAGTATTACATTCCTATTTTTTTGTTCACCATTTTTTCCTTAAATAATTACATATATTATATATGCAATTATAATATGTCCTTAGTTACTCAATTAGGACAGATAATATCTGTCCTTAATTATTCAATTAGGGTTGACATAGAATATTATATGGGTTCCTGGTGTACAATGAATTTATTTTTTATTTTTTTTTAATATGTTTGATTGATTACGCTACTACAGTTGTCCCATTTTCCCTCCTTCACTCCCCTCCACCCTGCACACCCCCTACCAGCCACATTTCCCCCCTTTAGTTCATGTCCATGTGTCATACTTATAAGTTCTTTGGCTTCTACATTTCCCTTACTATTCTTGCCCTCCCCCTGTCTATTTTCTACCTACCATCTATGCTACTTATTCTGTGTACCTTTCCCCCTCTCTACTCCTCTCACTTCCCTGTTGCTAACCCTCCATGTGATCTCCATTTCTGTGGTTCTGTTCCTGTTCTAGTTGTTTGCTTAGTTTCTTTTTGTTTTTGTTTTAGGTGTGGTTGTTCATAATTGTGAGTTTGCTGTCATTTTACTGTACATGTTTTTTGTCTTCTTTTTTTTAGATAAGTCCCTTTAACATTTCATATAATAAGGGCTTGGGGATGATGAAGTCCTTTAACTTGACCTTATCTGAGAAGCACTTGATCTGCCCTTCCATTCTAAATGATACCTTTGCTGCATAGAGCAATCGTGGATGTAGACCCTTGTCTTTCATGACTTGGAATACTTTTTTCCAGCTCCTTCTTGCCGGTGTAGGGTCTCTTCTGAGAAATCAGCTGATAGTCTGATGGGAACTCCTTTGTAGGTAACTGTCTCCTTTTCTCTTGGTGCTTCTAGGATTCTCTCCTTCATTTTAATCTTGGGTAGTCTTGGGCACTTATGATGTGCCTTGGTGTGTTCCTCCTTGGGTCCAACTTCTTTGGGACTCTCTGAGCTTCCTGGACTTCCTGGAAATCTATTTCCTTTGCCAGAACGGGGAAGTCCTCCGTCGTTATTTGTTCAAATAACTTTTCCACTTGTTGCTCTTCCTCTTCTCCTTCTGGTATCCCTATAATTTGTATGTTGGAATGTTTAAAGATGTCCTGCAGGTTCTTAAGCCTCTCCTCATGTTTTTGAGTTCTTGTTTCTTCATTCTTTTCTGATTGGATGTTTCTTTCTTCCTTCTGGTCCACTGCATTGATTTGAGTCCCAGTTTCCTTCCCATCACTATTCGTTCCCTGTGCATTTTCCTTCATTTCACTTAGGGTAGCCTTCATTTTTTCATCTAATTTGTGACCAAATTCCACCAATTCTTTGAGCATCCTGATCACCAGTGCTTTGAACTGTGCCTGTGATAGGTTGGCTACCTCTTCTTTGCTTAGTTGTATTTTTTCTGGAGCTTTGATCTGTTCTTTCATTTGGGCCATTTTTTTTTTGTCTTGATGCACCTGTTATGTAGTGAGGCACAGAGCCTTAGGTGTTCACCAGAGTGGGGCACCCCACGTTACTGGGTTGTGATGCTGTTTATGGGGGAGGGGTCCGGGAGGGAACTGTAGTGCTTGCTCTGCTCTCTGCCAAATTGCAGTCCCTTTTGCCGCTCCCCCCAAGCAAGTTGGGCCCTTCTGGTGCTGCTTTCCTTGTAGGTGGGCTTGTGTATGTTCTAGGACCCTGTGGGTCTCTCCAGTGAACTCTCCTGTGAGGCTGGGAGTCTTTCCTGGCACCTCAACCCCCATAGGTGTCTTCAGTCAGTGGTTTGAGGCTTTATTTCCCCTTGCTGGGACCCTGGGCTGCGTGGTCTGTCTC
>PVIA01017339.1:0-15937 GCA_004024845.1 Tonatia bakeri
CACAATTTACAATAGCTAAGTGCTGGAAGCAACCTAGATGCCCATCAGTAAATGAATGGATCAAAAAACTATGGTACATTTACACAATGGAATTCTATGCAGCAGAAAGAAAGAAGGAGCTCCTACCCTTTGCAACATCATGGATGCAACTGGAAAGCATTATGCTAAGCGAAATAAGCCAGGCAGTGAAAGACAAATAACATATGATCTCACCTTTAACAGGAACCTAAACAACAAAACAAAGAAACAAGCAAAATATAGTCAAAGACACTGTAATAGAGGACAGGCAGAAAGTGACCAGAGGAGAGAGGAGGGAATTTCAGGGGAAAAGGGGAAGACTTTACAGGAACAAAGTTAAAAGACACATGGATAAAAACTAGGGGGAGGGTGGTAATGGGAGGGAAGTTGGGAGGGAGGGGTGGGTGGGCTGGATTGGGAGTAAAGGGGAGAAAACTGTACTTGAACAATGATTAAAATAAAAAAAAAAAAAGACTTCTATGCCAGAAATCAAAACCATATTTTTGCATGATCAAGCACAAATCAGAGGATAAATACAAATGAGAATTTATAAGATAAAAGTGATTTTTGTTCTGTTCCGGTGATTGATCCTTTTGTCTTATACATGAAACGAAAAGCAAAGGCTAGTAAAATACATAAAAATTAATTTTAAGAAGTAGGTTGGCTTATATTTCAGTAAGTTTCCCTGATTATATAAGAATATAAAAATAATATAATGTCTTCTGCATAGTACTTAATACAAAAAGAAAATTGTTTCGTGATACCCTATAATATTATAAATTTCACTTTAGTAAGAGATAAGGTGAACACTGCCCTCACAGGCAGCATGTGAATTGATTGCATCTTTAAGACTGATTCTTTTTCACAGCATTTGATTAGAACTATTTCTCTGTATTTATGAACACTGTGGATCAAAAGAAATTAATTCTCCACACAAATGAGCAATAACCCTATGAGACTATTTTATTTGTTACAATTTCAATTCCATTATAATTTGTTCCTCTCAAGAAGAGCTTTGAAATATAAACTTATAAAAGTTTAAATAGAGTCAACAATTTCAACACTACTAGGAAAAGTTAAAACACATTGCCCTGGCTGGCGTAGCTCAGTGAATTGAGCGCGGGCTGCGAACCAGGCATCGCAGGTTCGATTCCCAGTCAGGGCACATGCCTAGGTTGCAGGCCATGTCCCCCAGCAACCACACATTGATGTTTCTCTCTCTCTCTCCCCCTCTCCCTTCCCTCTCTAAAAATAAATAAATAAAATCTTTAAAAAAAAAAAAAAAAAACACATCTAGTCACATAACCTCAGTCTAAGGATTAAGGAAGAGACGGCTTCCTAGTACATAACCGTTGCCAGAATGAACTAATTAGAATATTCTGCTAATTGCTGACATTTATTTTAGCACTTCTTACTGTCTTACAAACTACAGCTGTCAATTAAGACCTGTGTTAGTAAAGAGGCTACTCTGTAAGAAGGAATATGGCACTAAACTGTAACCTTCTTTAAATCTGTGATTTTAAAGTTTTTTTTTTAATTGGAGTAATTAATGTTTCAATTGTAATTTAAAATGTTTCCAGAAGCAACAAAGTAATGAGATTACATAAGAACTCATGGTTTTTGTTTGGTTGGCTGGATTTTTTTTTTTTTTTTGGTGGAAATAAAGAAAGAAAATTGGCTTCTAGAGAGCAAGCACAATCTGTCCTGACATGTTGCTTGTAAAGGTAGATTAAGCTAATATCCTCTAATTTATTGAGGAGCGAAAGATCTCAGAATAGTGGTGTTTATTTTGAGGACAATATTTTAGCTGTATTTAATTGGTTTATGGTTAGCTTTATTTTAGGAAAACAATGTTAAACATAAGAATAAAGGAAGAAATACACAGAGTATCAAAGAGCTGACAAGAATCTACTCTAACTTCATAGTTCATTAAAATAAATATGGCTATACCCAGAGTCCACTATTAGTATAAGCCAAACATGAAAAAGATATGATATGGCTTATAGAAAGTCCTTTACCAATTTAAGAATTAATTGATGTTTATAAACATTGTGGGCTTTCTACTGAATAGCAGCACACCACCTTCCTACCCTTGCCTGCAAAAGGCAAATTTATTTCACCATGTTGGGAAAAAAACTTTCCAAGGTCCTCAAGTAGAAACAGTCGTTATTATAAGCAATGTTGCAATCCAATACAAAAAAAAAAAAGAAAGACAAAAAATAAGCTATAATTACTGCTGTGATAATTAAAAACCAGCAGTGGCCTGAATCTGAATCCTCCTAGTTTGCTCAATCACTTAACCTCTTGAAGCCCGAGATTACTCATTGCTACATAGGGAATTAAAATAGAACATGTGAGGGAATATAATAGAGTAAAAGGTTAGAAAGATAAAAGTAGAAAGAGAAACAGTATTATAATATGTGCTTTGAATACTTTGAGGAAAAAGTCCTTTTAGTAAGATAAGTAAAATATAATCTTTCCCAGCTGACTAAAAGAACTCCACCTCTTAAAACAGTTGTTTTGGAGGACAAATAGTTTATATAGTAGTCAATCACTCATCACTCCTATGTCCAGACACAAGAAATCCTCACCAACCACAAAAGGAAGGAAGACATTAGGGGGATGATATTTGTGAAAGGAAGCCTACTGTGATGCAACACTCTGCTCTTCAGAAGCAGGTCCTTGCTGGGAAGCGCAGGTAAAAAACAGCCGCGGCAGAACAATCACATGCTTAATTTTCAAAATCTGCTTCACCTTTCTACCACATCTCCCAGCACTATATTGACACTATTTTAAAAAATCCTCCAGTATTCAAAGCCATGTGATAGTCAAGTCTTTTAACAAACTTTGAAAGTTTTGTAAACTGTCTACTATTTAAAAAGAAAACAAATCTACTAAAATGGTATATTAAAAATTGTATCTATTACCTTTACTCTGAAAACTATATTTCTAGCCTGGTAAATTTTAGGAATTCAAAAATGACTTAATTTTTGACAGAAATTTCATTTATCCTTTTCCAGACAAAAAAGAAAAACAGTGTACAGATTCTATGGTTTCCTTTTTCCATGCCATTAAAAAAGTGTATTTTTATTCAGTTTTTTAAAAGAAATAAAAGAATGAAATGCAGATTAAAATAAAAATTGATTTAGTGTGCAAAGATGCACACACAGAGGAAATCAGAATGTGAGACTGGTGAATAATGTGTCCGCTAGATAAATCTCTATCAGAAAATATAGTATCACACACACACACACACACACACACACACACACACCATATATATATATACATATATATATGCCAACCTATTTTCCAGTGTAATTTTAACGGCAGAGGAGAATGAATGAATACTACGGAGGAAATAGAGGGAGGGGGACTGAAGCAGCCTTCTAAGCACATTTCTTTGTCATTTATATATATATATGGTTTGTGTGTATATACACACACCCACCAGTTAGGTAACAACATAAAAGTGTTACAAAGAGTCAAAATTTAATAAGTACCCACTTTTATAATAGTAGGACATTCCAGAATCATTCATTCAACAAATATTTATTGAACACCTACTAATGTGCACTGTTTAGATGTTTAAGTATCTGTGAATGAAACAGGTAAAAATTCCTTCCCTTGTGAGCTTAGAACAACAACTTTCAACCAGTGTGCTGCAAGAAGCGCCCTGGTGTGCCACAAGAATTTTTAAAACATGCGAGTCCTGATTATTTAGGCAGGGGCACTGACCTCTTTTCCCTTAGACTGTCACATTAAAAAATGACAATAGCCAACACAACAATGGCCATTCAGTGTGAATGAATCAAAATTATACCTTTTTTTTTTCAGATTGGCAAAAATAAAATTTTTGGTGTGTACAGAATTTTAGTAATTTGTTTATTTGTGCCATGAAATGAAAAAGGTTGAAAATCTCTGGCTTAGACTCATGTTATATTTAAGAGGTCTTACAAATTGTACCATACTAACTAATAATGCGCCACCTTCGGTACAGTATGAATTAGATCTTGCCTATGATTAAATATAAAGATATTTTACCACAGGCTCTCTTTACCAATAAAGATATTTGCCAAAATATCTCGCTAAGATATGCTTCTTAGCATTTCTTACTAAGGAAATAAAATTAATATAAGTGTTTCTAATCATCAACACTAATGATGAACTGGCCTGCTGCTACTTAAGTCCATCAGACGAGGCATCTGCATGGAGCTGATTAGGCATGCCTCTTTAATGTTTTCCACGTAATACTGCTTAAAACTTAACTATTGCATGTTGCATATCTCATAATAATATTTGATATTTGATAATCCATGAATTATTTTATCTTTATTTCTGGTTATTCATCAACTGGAAGAAAACCGCAATGCTCTAGTTTTAAATTTATCACACCTTAACCACTTAAGTCAAACAAACAATAATAGTACATAAATAAGCATTATATTTGGAGAATTTCTAACTTAAAGGAAATCTATGTTTAAGGTTTCTGTAATTTACCTATTTTACATTTTTGTAGTAGATTTTCTTAAAGGAAAACACTACTGCATCATAAGAAAAATAATATATATCACCTTTAGCAGCAGAAGTGAAAGAGTACCTTTCAACACCAGCCTATTTTCCAGTGTAATTTTAGTGGCAGAGGAGAAAGAATGAACACTATGGAGGAAGTAGAGGGAGGGGGACTGAAGCAGCCTTCTAAGCACATTTCTTTGTCATCTTTGTGTTATCTTAAAAGTCGTTGGAGATTTTAAATGTTATTCCATAACATACCCAGCTGTTTCCATACAAAATGTTTAAGCCACAACTAGGAAACAGCAACAAGGAGCTGTTGTCCTGACCTAACACCTTCTAGAAACTGGGTTGAGCTGAAGACAGTGACACTGCATGGCAAGTTCAGCATCTGGCGGCCTTTCTCCTCTGGTATCTACCACATTTCTTGAACCCAAAATTAAATAAATAAGTGGTTTAAAATGGCATTTGTTTTTTCCCCTGCTTCTGAACTATGTCAGGAGAATCATTGTGGAAAGCCACCAGAATGATGCTGAAAGGCTGGAAGTACAATATCTTCAACCTTATGTTGGTGGGCGCTCTACCAACTGCACCTGTTAAAGGCAGAAAATAGCTATGTCACCTTGGGACTGAAAAGTTCTCTAATCTCTTGGGCAATCTCTTCTACTCTTTCTATTGCATCATCTGAGTTTAGGCATTATTGCTATTTATTTAAGGTTATTCAGAAAATCTCCAAAACCACAACAAAAAGAAAAACATTACTTAATACATAGATGAAGCTTAAACAAAAGGCATGATTATAGAAGCAAATGACTGAAAATAGGCTGTCTATCATTGCTACTCAAATGTCAACCTTCTAGAGAAACCATCCTGGCCAACCTATTAAAAATCTTAAACCCTACACCTGCCCACTTTCCTGCTTTATTTTTTCCCATGGCATTTGACACTAACTGACGTACTACATATTCTATCTCTCTGTTTCTGTCTCTCTTATCAGCAACTAGAATATAAACATGAAGGCTGTGGTTTTAGCTCTTTTGTTCTTGATATAATCACTCATGCTTAGAAAAGTGACCACCATATAATATTGGGTTGGCCAAAAAGTCCATATAGTTTTTATTCCGTAAAATAAAAAACATGTTTTTCATTTTTACCAATAACTTCATTAATTTGGATATTTTGAGTATGTTGGCATGTGGTATAACATTGCTTATTCTCAATTAATGTCTCAATTTGATCGCTATGAATTTCAACTGCTCTACCCCATGCAGCATCGTCCAGTAAAAAATCTCCACTTTGTAAACCTCTTCTGATACATTCAATCAGTCACAACACATTCTCCACACACCACACAAACTTTTCTTGGATTTCAGTAGTGTTTTCACCTTTCCTGAAATAATGAAGCATAGTATGCCAAAAATGTTGCATTTTTCTTCCATCTTCAATATTAAAATAGCTACACAAAATTTTACCAATTTTGATAAGTTTTTTTTTAAATGCACCCTGATAGGACAGCTGTCACCATATAATCTAACAAAATTGTTTTGAATGAAGTTAAAGACAACTAAGTGCTACTAGAACCATCTTTTGGAAAAAATCAAACAAACTTTTTGGCCAACCAAAAAGGTGTTCAATAATGTCTGTTGAAAGGATGCATTCTAGTCACCCACTTCAGTTATGCACCCTGAAGCCATCATGAGTAACTGGCAGTTCCTTAAAGCACTGTGCATCCTTGTGTGTCCCTCTTCTGTAAGGTTTTCTCTTCCCTTCTCCTGCCTTTGCCTGACAAGCTGTTAAGGCCCATTCCTTAAAGGCTCAGCTCAAGTGTGGTCTCTCCTCTTTGAAGCATTCCTTTTGCTCACTTCTGGCCTCCCAGTTGAAGTAATTGTTCCATATAAAGTATTTTACACCTGAGAAACATTTTAGTTGCTCATACTAACTGGAGGTATACCATCTACAGATGAGGAGTATATCACCTTTTTTTTTTTATATGCCTAGTGCTTATTAGCATGCCTCATACCTTCTAGGAACACAACAAATGTTTGCCTTGAGAATGGGTAACACATGAGTATATTAAACAAATATATATTGCTAAAGCTAAAGCAGATTATAAAGCATGAAGTGTTATAAATAATTCAGAGATCCTACTCTCAAGCTCACGACGAATATAAGAAAATTAAATACAATTCATGTCTGAAGGTGATAAGGGTTATTATAGAAATTTTTAAAAAGTTCAGTGAGGACAGAGGAGAAGGCAATTAATTCTGACTGAAGAGAACCAGGTGTCACTGACTGAAAATGGTTTTAATTCGCAGGGATGGATTGAAGGTGCCTGAGACAGAGGGACAGAAAAACACGTGGAAGTTTGATGGTACAAGAGAAATTGGGAACATGGAGAATGTCTACAATACATAGAGCAGGGGTATCAAATGCATTTTCACCAGGGGCCACATCAGCCTCGCGGTTGCCTTCAAAGGGCTGAATGTAATTTTAGGACCGTATAAGTGTAACTACTCCTTAACAGTTAAGCGAGAGCTTGGCGCTGCCACCAGGCAGAAACAAGGTGAAGGAGGGCTGCATTTGGCCAGCAGGCCTGGTGTTTGCCACCTGTGACACAGAGCATGCAGGGGAGGGGCCCGGATAGGGTGAGTCAGAATGCATGGTTTTCCTAAATATCACACTCAAGAGTCTGACTTAGACTTCAGAGAAGTGGAAGACCAATCACCTATGCTTTTCAGGGACAGCACACTCTTGCTGGATGTCCCAAGATGGATGGGAAGGATGTACTAATTCATTTGTTTACTCAATGGGTACTGAACATCCACTGCACCCCAGACATGATGCTGGAAGGAGACAGTTCAAAGACATATCTCTGCCCTTAAGGAGAGCTCACCGTCTGGAAAAGGAGACAGATGTGGGAGCATGAAACTGATGAAGAATAACATGTACAACAGCCCAGCCTGTTCCAGGCCAGTGGCTCTAAACATACTATCAATAAAAGAGTTTTCTTTTGAGAAGATACATTCTAAAATATAGAAAAATAAAAATAAAAAATGAGCTGAAGATGAAAATAATACATAAAGACAGTTTTAGATTTTGTTATTAATAACACAAAAAACTTTTAGTTCTCATTAAAAATTAAAGAAAGTTTTTTGGAGAGAACAATGTGATGAATATACTTTATTGTTTCTGTGATTAAAGGTCTAGTCCTAAATTTAGTTTATCTTTATGCTTATTTTAATAGCTACTATAGCCAAAAAAGTGTTCACAAAGAAATACAGATCTAAACAGAAGAAGCATGACATTGACTGCGCTCCCTATAGCTCAACATTTCATCAAACATACAAAGGGTTTTATTACATTTACAGTTGGGAATTTCCATCTTTCCTGATATCAAACAGTCATTTTGCAAACTAATTGGATAATGCCACATTTTACAATTTGAACAAACGTGTCACTGAAGCTCTTCATTTATAAGATTTTTAAACATGTTAGAAAATTGTATTTCAAATTGCTTTAGTGTGCAGGCATGAGGCGTTTTAGGGATGTATAATCTATTTCTACAGTTCGTACTTCTGACACCATATTTCTGAGGGTATTCCATACTCAGCAATTCTCTAATTCTCTGTAGACACCAATGAGGCACCCTAGAAGTCAATTCAATTCTCACGCTAACTACCCAGGGGAGTTAGTGCACATCCCACAGATTAAGGGTTCATTCCCACAAAACTGCCCCCACTTCAGAGACTAATTACAAGTCCTGGGTCTCCCATACTTCTGATGTATCTATATGAAAAAAAAAAAAAAATGGCAACGAAAAACACCCTGTTCCCATGACTCCATTCTAGGTTCCATAATTTAATCTTCAGTGGTCTCCTCTCTTTCCCAGAGGTGGGGAATCAAGGGGCGGGTGGAGCTGAAAGTTCCAACCCTCTAATCACACAGTTGGTTCCTCTGGCAAGTTGTCCCCAATCTGAAGCGATCTAGGAGTCCTAGAGTCCCCTAAGTACCTAATAGAAAGACTCTTAATCACTACGGAGGTTCCATGGGTCATAGACCTGGAAATGAAAATCAAATGTTATATCAAAAGACACTCAAAAAACTCAGGAAATGGCAAGGGTTTCAGAAGCTCTTGTGCCAGGAATAAAGACAAAGGCCAAATATATATTTTTATTATATTGTAATGTCATAAAGTAACGTACACTATTTTAAGCCACAATATTTTAACAATTAAAATACTTATAAACATTTGATTTAAAAATAGTCTCTCCAGAGATTTTTTTAAAGGAGTTATTTTCTCCCTTATGGCTAAAGCATGGCCTTTATCTTGAAAGATTAAATTAAAAATTTGTTTTTAATTTTTAAAATATCTGTTACATGGCATCTCTCTGGCAGCCATTTAACACACAGAGGAATCAACAAATTGTAAACTCTTGACTTTGTAAAAGAAGACAAATGTGTGGGTTTGACAGATCTTTTAAATACCATAGGACTATAATTGAGACTAGTTAAAAGAGTTTACGGTGAGTTCCTATCTTACTATAAAATATTGCAATAATTCTAGCTTTATTTTAAGGGTCTTGTTTTTACGCTACATCAAACTGGAGACATCCTGTAGCACTTTGTGCAAGACTACTTTCTACTTCTTCATGGCAATGCTTTGTTTTGAATCCTTAAGTATTAGTAACAGCATTCAAAAAATACAGCAGCAGAATTTTTACTGGTGGAAAATGATACTCAATTATATACAACTTCCATTGAGAGTTGGTAAAAAAAAAATCACATTCAGAATGTGCGTCTGTGTGCACATGTGTATAATATGAGACACCGTTGTTATTACAGATTAGAAGGCCTGTCCTGCTTCTCGCCCCCCACCCCCAGCTTATTCAGTTTCACCTAGCTGCAGGTTCAGCTCTGCTCAGTTTCTGGTTTCTTCTTCTAATCAGGGAATGACATAGTTGACTTTGGTCATGCTCAGAGAGGTAATAAAGCTCCTACTTGGGGATTTAAGACAAATATAGCCTCATATATTGCTACCTGTTCTCCCTTCACTGCCTGATTATCACACTGTATACCTGGTAACACTATTCCTCCTGGGTGAGACACTAGGTCTGGCACCTTCTGCGGTGGTTAGAGTCCTGTTCCAAACTACCGCTAGTCCAAGTTCTCCCTCTAGTCGCTGCAATCTGTAACCGTTAATGGACTCACCCTGCATTGGGTCAATTCATGCACTGGGTCTCCAGAATGCACAAAGCTGTTAAAAGGCCATAAAACCTTGCTGTAAATTGCATGACAATTATGAAGATAGTAATCACTGCTAAACATAACGTTTCTGAGTTCTGTTTCCCAACTAGTCTCCCATTTACTTCCTACATCAACCTTTAAAAAATTTTACATCATATCATTTCCATTACAGCATTAATATTTTTCTGTTTACTGAATTACTTGTTTATTGCATACTTCCTCATTACTATTAGAAAGAAAGCTTCCCAATAGCAATGACCTTGTCTGTCTTGTTCATCATTGTTTTTCTCAAGGCCCAGACAGTGCTAGGACTGATCAGTAAGAATTCAATAAAGCTGTGTTGTAGTAGATGCTGTTGGTGCCCCACCCTGATTTCCTTTACCAAAAAACGCACCCATTCCCCAGCTATTGCAGTGCTGACTTCTGGAAGCTCATAGCTATACCATTCTCTAGAAAATTGTCCTCCACCAATGGGAACTACCTTACCTAGAAATGTGAGGAAGATCGGAGGCTCCCCCTTACCCCTCTCCTAGGGAATAGCCCTTAACCAATGACTTAATGATACAGGAGCAAAAAAGGCTATTGTTCTTGCTTCCAGGTAGGATAACTGGGTAGTGCCAGTCACACTCCACAGCTCCCTGTGAAGAGGCTAAGGTCAAGCTTCAACTAAAACCACCTCTTTTCCATAGGCTTATCCTGATTCTTTTACTTCCCTATAAGTTTCACCTAAAAGCTCTCCCTGTAAAGTCACACAAACATTTCCATTTCTGGCTCTGCTTCTAGAGTACCCAACCTAGATATCTGTTGATAGTTTGGATGAATTAATGAAGCTAAATGTAGAAACAATTCTTAGACTTTTTTAGCAATGTTCTTAATTCTTCTTGCACCAGACATTACATCTATATTTCAGTTAACAGAAATTACTTAGCAGAGCTATGACCTGAGCAACCCCATTAAGACACAAATCAACCTACTGAATGTACACACGTCATGCCATCCCCTTCTGCTCATGTTGTCACTGTTGCTAACACCTGAGGAGTCTGGCTACAGCATTATCTGTATCACTTATAAGGAACAAAACTTTATAAAGCTCAACAATTTTTTTTTTAGATTTTAATAAATAAAAAGACTGTTGGAAAGTATATGGCGCTGGTCCAGGATACATCTCTCTATCTGCTTACCTAAGATTTTGTAAGAAACAGTGTAGTTATTGTGGGTGTTGGGGCATGGTAGTGGAAGAGGGTATGGGGGAATAAATGATGATAAAAAACAAACAAACCCATAGCTGATGCTGACCAGAGAGGACAAGAGAGGAGAGCAGGTTGGAGTGCCTGAGACATGACATGAAGCATGTTAACATAACCTGACACCGAAACAACTATAAGACGGATTTTATTTTTATTTTCATTATAACTGAGGACTGTTTTTAAATCCCTCTCTCCATCAGAATATCACTGATTTTATAGTGGAAGTCAGTGAGAAATGATAATTTTCTTAACATAAATTTGCTTTAGAAGTTTAAAAATACCCAAAAGGCTGAAAGGTTAGAAACTACATCGATAATAGTGACTGATGTGAAAAAGGGGAAATGAGATCAGAGGCGGTGGGTACAGGGAACTTCAGCAACCATTATATGAAGTATTCTATTTCTGCAAAAAACAGTGTAATCAAATTTGAAAAAATATTAACAGTTGTTAAATCCAAGCAATTAAATTTGACATGTGTTATTTATTTTTATTTACTTCTTTGGATTTCTGCAGTTTTTCTCAACTAAAAAATACAGGGATATAGCAAAACTGAGGGAAAAACTACACATTGCATTGGGGTTCTTAAGCTTGTTTAACTTGTGATTTAAGAAATAAAAATAAAAAAAGAATCCTAGAGAATCCTCCTTGTCTCTAGTCTTCTCTTCCAAAACAGCCTGGAGCATGCTGCAGGCTGGTAACCCCAGTTTCAGGAGTCTATCTGCAGGTCTGACTCACCAACCTTTTCACTTACATCTACCCGGTGGGTGCACTGAAAAAACTGAAGCAGTGTCAGCCTGAAAGGAACATCATGGAAAAGATCACAGGAAATACTTTGGTTTATGTTTTTATGAGTTACTTGGGTGACAGAACAGACAATAGAGCTATTAAATTCACTGATAACACAACACAGAATATGTGTGATTAATCTGGAGAAGTGGTCAAGAAAGCAGGAAATGAAATTGAATAAGGCTATTACTCTTGAAAAATGGAAAAATATGGACTAACTGGCCAAAGGAAAGACCTTGGGGTCACGCTGGGCAAGGATTAGAACTATAATGCTAGAATGTTTTTTAAAAAATCCTCACCCAAGGATATATTTGTTGATTTGAGAGAGAGAGGAAGGGAAAGAGAAAAAAATAGCAATGTGAGAGACAAACATCGATTGGTTGCCTCCTGGATGTGCCCTGACCAGGGATGGTGCATGGTATGATGCTCCAACCAACTAAGCCACTCAGCTAGGGCTATAATAATGCTAGAATTTTAAAAATCAAGCCATTATTCATAGACTGAAATATAGAATGTAAGAATTGGCTGACCAACAGTCTTACCACATGCTAGGACTCTAATGAGGTAGTGACTAAAGTACTCATCACTAAAATCTCCTCTAAAGTCAGGAACAAGGCTAGGATGCCTGCTCTCAACACTGTCATTCAACATAGTACTAAAAGTCCTAGCCAGAGTAGTCAGGCAATAGAAAGAAATAAAAGACATCCAAACTGGAAATAAAGAAGTAAAATTGTTATTTTTTGCAGATGGCATGATTCTTTATACAGAAAACCCTACAGATGCCACCAAAAATAATACAGAAACTGAAATGGATTTCGAGATCATCAAGAAAACAGTAAAAAATTATTACAAACCGAAAAATATACATAGGTAAGTTAGAGGTACTATCATAATTCATTTAGTAAAACAGAGACAGTGGAAGGGAAAGCTACTGTCTAACTACAGATGAAAATGTTTCTAAAATAGACTTTTCAAATTCATAATGGAAAAGAAGAAAGAGAAGGAATAGCCCAGAGTGGCTGGGTAGCAGCTGGCATGCCTCCAGTTCTCTATTGCTCTTATCAATGCTAAGGATGTTTTGATGGCTCAATAATAATTTTTTTCCATGAGAGTTCAGAAAAACTTTTAGTTTTCCTATTTTCTACCAATTTTTCTCTTTGTCCTCTGGGGCTTCATGAATTTCAAATTTTATACTGTCACATTCAGTTTTCTGCAGCCTGAGGAAAGATTTATATATTGAATTATGTCATGCTTTTTAAAGCATGTCAGCATTCACTCCAGGATATTTGATCTGATCAAGGTCAATGTTATAGTTGTACACTTCATTCTTCATTTTATCTCATTTGATTTTACAAAGTATATAAAAATATGAAAGGGGAAAGCAAGCGTTATAACAATCACCATCCACAATGCAATGTTTTAAACAGCTCAAGGTTAGAATACTTACATAGTGCAGTCAGAGGTCATACATTTGTAGATAAGGGACCTCACTCAATTCTAAAACAACTATCAGTGCCTCTAGACGGGGAGGGCCAATCATAGGGAAGCTTAAACTGGAAGGTCCAGATGGAATTAGCACATATCAAGTCATTTCAACAAATACATATTGAAAATCCTGTGTGCACTGGCAACTACACAAAGTACCTTCCTCACCCTTCATATAGTTATGGAGTTTTCTAAAATTAGTCAGTTAAACCTATCTGAAATGTGTCTTTTCTTTCCATTCTCATTGCCAATATATTTGTTCACCCCCAAAATTTTATCTGGATTATTGCAATACCCTCATAGCATTCTCTGTGATTCAAGTCTCATTTGACTGCGATTTACCTACCGACTCTAGTCGTAATAATCTTCCTTGCTTTAACTCCACCACATTGCATTCTGGATAAAATCCAACATTAGCAGGGCCTATGAAGTCCCATAAGGCCCACACCTTCCTCTTGCATCTCTGCATATACAACCCATGCTGCAGCAAGCCGACTTACTTCCTGGTGTTTAGATAGCCTGTTTTCAGTTAGCGTAATGCTTGTCTCTCTGTTCCACACTTAGAACACTCCTACTTATCCCTTAAGAATCAGTTTCAGTACCACCTTCTCCAGGCACCTTCCACCACAACACATAGATATGCTCAGAAGATTCCCATATTACCTACACATACCTCTCTCATAATTGATATATATACTGTATTATAAATGTTGATGAATTCTCACCCACTAGAAAGCAAGCAAGCACCTCTATATCAAGATCAACATCATCATCTATACATTATTAGTACCTAAAACAGCCACTGGCAAAACACTGGAATTTAATAAATACAAATTAGATGAATGGATTAATATATAATAAATAAGCCAGACTCCTGCCCTCAAAAAGTTCTCTGTTAAGTTGGGGAGGTACAACTAGAGAAAGGGGAGAGGATGGAAATAAAATATGAAATGAACTATACACAAATCAGAATGAGACATGAAAACTGGGTGGCAAGAAACTAGTATTTATTTGTTTGCCTAAAAATTTAGGTGCCTAAAATGCGCCAAACACTGTGGCTGGTCCTTTGCAAACATTCTCTCATTTAATTTTCAAAACTACCCTGCAAGGATACCCCTACCCTCAAATTTCAATTTGGTAGGAAACGAAATTAGGACTCAAGGAGTTCAAGGCTGCACAAAAGTTAATGATAAAGACACAATTTGATGTCTAAAATTCATATTGTTTTTATCACAATGGTACAAATTTAGTCTCATGGAGTTTCAGAGAAGGGAACAGTTACACCCAGAATAACAAGCTTCCATATAGAAGAAAGCCAATCTTAAAGAATTAGGGGAGAAACAGAATGCATTTTAGGTGGAAGAATAAAGACAGTCATGGATACAAACTCAAAACTTATGAACAGGACAGACAATGGTCCAGTCTGGAATAAGTTGAGCATACACACACACACACAAATCTCACTGGAAGAAAAACTTGGGACTATACTGGGGGACTGGGGGACTCCACATTTACAATGGGCACCATTATCAGAAAAATACCCAAGAACATAGGACATGCTAACTGAACCTGTGCCTTCATGTTCATATATGAGGGGTCGTAAATGCAAAAATATCTAGTCCCATAAAGATTTCAAACCCTAGGATAACTCTAATTTCATCACAGAAGTGCACTTTTATCCAAGAAAGAAATATTGCTCTAGAAGTTGATATATCAAGTGTCCTCTTTAATGTCCAATTAACATAAAATTGTGGCAAAACAAGTAAGTAATACACTGCACAAACATGAGCCATGTGGTCTCTCTTCTGTTTCAAATATATAACATCACAAGTAATTATATCCATTAATCATTTTTTAAATTATTTTATTGTTGTTCAATTACAGTTATCTACATTTTCCTACCACCACCACCGCCCCCACTCCATCCAAACCCACCTCCCTCCCTTGCTTCCACCCTTACCTTTGGTTTTGTCCATGTGTCCTTTATAGTAGCTCCCAAAAACCCTTCCCCCCATTTTCCCCTCCCCAGTCCCATCTGGTTACTGTCAGATTGTTCTTATTTTTGAGGTCTTTGGTTATATTTTGCTTGCTTTTTTCTTTTTTTGATTATGTTCCAGTTAAAGGTGAGATCATAGGGTATTTATCCCTCGCTACTTGGCTTATTCAACTCAGTATAATGCTGTCCAGATCCATCCATGCTTTGCAAAGGTTAGGAGCTCCTTCTTTCTTTCTGCTATGTAGTATTCCATCATGTAAATGTACAATAGTTTTTTGATCCACTCATTTCCTGATGGGCACTTAGGTTGCTTCCAGCACTTGGCTGTTGTAAATTGTGCTGTTATGAACATTGGGGTGCATAGGTTCTTTTGGATTGGTGTTTCAGGGCTCTTAGGATATAATCCAGCAGGAAATTGCTGGGTCAAAAGGCAGTTCCATTTTTAGTTTCCTGAGGAAATTCCATACTGTTTTCCACAGTGGCTGCATCAGTCTGCATTCCCACCAACAGTGCAGTAGGGTTCCCTTTTCTCCACATCCTCTGCAATACTTGTTTGTTAATTTGTTTATGATGGCCATTTTGACCTGTGTGAAGTGGTACCTCATTGTGGTTTTAATTTGCATCTCTCTGAAGGCTAGTGATGCTGAAC
>PVIA01017340.1:0-15889 GCA_004024845.1 Tonatia bakeri
AAATAGACACATATAACAATTGAACATAGAATATACTCAATAAGAGGTCAAGGTTTTATGGAAGACTGGCCTAGTTTCAGGAGCGGGGACTGCTGTCTGTTAGCCCCTCAAGTCACATTATACAGGAGTTTACTAATTTCTTATTCATCAGATGAAACTTGCTGCATAAGATAAATGTCAAGACATGTAGACATCTACAGACCAATAGAAACTGCTACACCAGGAATGGTCACTAGTTCAGGATTCATTGAGCAGGGAGAGAGAAAGACAGAAAGGGAAGGAAAAGAAGGAAGAAAGGAAGGGAGGGAGGGAGGAAGGGAGGGAGGAAGGGAAAACACTACCCACATATCAAATTGGAGGCTAAGAATCATCCCCTCTCTCCAAACCTATTTATTTGTAGGATATGACATTCACAAGTAGACAATGATTGATAGTCTCTATCATAGTAAACTTTGAGTTCAATACTGAAGACTTTTTAAAGATAAGCATAGATTAGTAATGAGAATTCAGATGCAGAAAAAAAATGTAAATAGTTCCAATATAGAAAGTCAAGGAAAAGAGCAAAAGAAGAGTTCCTAGTGCCAAAGATAGGAGATTTAATAAAATAGCCATCCATTGGTTATCAGTGATATCCTGGCATTAAATCTTGGCTCTGTCTACATGCATCCTACATGTTTTATTCATACTGAACACTGGAATATTACCATCTTTTAACAACTGAGTTATACTTGTCAATTCATTTTTAATCTGTGGATGATGACAGTTCCTTAATTTGCAGAATTTGAGTTTGTCTGTGTTTCTACAACCGAATCAGGTAGTAGGTATTGAAATTTGTTAGGTTTATTTTTGGCTATCCTCCCAAGCTTTGAGTATTTCAAATACCTATGGCAAGACTGTAAAGAAATGAGGCTTCCAATATAGATTGGTTATTATCATCTTGTCAGGAATATATTAATCTTGGGGAAAAATTCTGAATGCATTTTTAATGCTTTTGTTAAAAATTCACTTGCTGAAATCTTGTTATAATTTGTTACCAGGTCTCAAGTAGATTTTGAAATCGGTGATTTTCTGAATCCATTCTCTTATGAAGTGGTTCTCTTAGTGTAAATTCCTTGGTTATGACTGAAGAGAACTTCAGAGTCAAAATAAATATATTGCTGATAAAGACATAGACCCAGTGGAATGAGTGGTCCCACATTCATGTGTGGTAGATAAAAATCAGGAAGGCTAGATGGGAAACAAGCAATCCCAACCCCAGGCAAGACCACACAGCCCAGGGTTGCAGCACTGGGAAAATAAAGCCTCATAACTTCTGGCTGTAAAACCTTTTGAAGATTGGGGCGGTGGAAGAAACATTCAGGAGAGTCTGTTTAAAGGGCATGCATGGTCCTACAACATATACAAACCCAACCACTTTGGGAACAAACACCAGGGTAATAGCTGGAGGGGCTCCAGTAACATACAGAAAGTGGGTGAACTTTGTAGAAGTAGGGTGAGTGACAGGCAAGCCTCCAGCAGCCAGGAATCAACATTGTTCACTCTGCAACCCCTCCCCCACATACAGAGACACAAAGCATTGAAACATGTTGCCTGCCTTGGAGAATACTTAAAGCTCTGCCCCATAAAACTTAACAGGTGTGCCAAGACAGAGAGTCAAAGCAGCTCTACCTAATACATAGAAAAGAAAACACAGGGAGGATGCCAAATTGAGGATACAAAGAAATATGGCCCAAATGAAAGAATAGAACAAAACCTCAGAAAAAGAACTAAATGAAATGGACATAGCCAACCTATCAGATGCAGAGTTCAAAACATTGGTGATTAAGGATGCTCAGAGAACTCATTGAGCATAGCAAAAGCATAAGAGAAGAAAAGAAGGCTACACTAAGTGAACTAAAGAAAAACCCATAGGGAACCAACAGTGAAGGGCTTAGTTAGTTTCCTAACTGGGCTTCAAATCAATAATTTGGAACACAATGAAGAAATAAACAGTCAACCAGAAGAGAATGAAGAAACAAGAATTCAAAAAAATGAAGAGAAAATAAGAAGACTCGGGGACATCTTCAGAAGTGCCAACATCCAAATCATAGGGATGCCAGAAGGAGGAGAAGCGCAAGAAATTGAAAATTTACTTGAAAAAATAATGAAATAAAACTTACCTAATTTGGCAAAAGAAATAGACATACAAGTCCAGGAAGTACGGAGAGTCCCGGACAAGCTGGACCCAAAGAAGACCAACTAAGACACACCATAATTAAATTGTCAAAGGTTGAAGATGAAGAAGGAATGTTAAAAGCAGCAAGAGACAAGGAGAGAGTTACCTACAAAGGAGTTTCCATAAGACTATCAGCTGATTTGATCACTATCAACTTCAATGGGTCTGCTTGACCATGGAGATTCATCCAGCAACAAATATCCAGTACAACTTCAAAAACCACTTTTGACATATTCGATCAATCACAGTACCTTCTCCATACACTGCACAAATTTTTTTTGCATTTTACCTTTCTTGAAATAATAAAGCATAATATGCCAAAAATTGTCATTTTCTTCCACTTTCAATATTATAATGGCTACACAGAAATTCACCAATTTTGATAAGACTTTTAAATGACCGCTGATATGACAGCTATCACAGTACAACCTAACAAAATGGTTTCAAATGAAGTTAAAGACAACTAAGTGCTACTAGAGCCATCTTATGGAAAAATAAACAAACTTTTCAGCCAATGCAATATCTAGCACAGTTTTTATTTTATCAAAATAAGTTGTATATAATGTGCATGGATTTGTTCTGATTATGAAAGCAATTTGATATAGAAATTAGGAAGAATTGTAGAAATATAAAGAATTCAGAAATTCAAAGTAAGAAGGAAATGAAAAGTCAACCTCATAGGAGACTGAAATGTCACATTGTATTTAGGCTTAGTATCTGAGGATTAAAACCATTGCAGAAGGGGGAAAATGAACTGGGCTTCTAATTTAAAAACTACTAGTTACCCTAAGGATTTTTATAGTATTAAAGATCAAATACTTAACTCTAAATGGGATAAAACTTATTAAAAGTCCATTGAATTCATTTAAATTAATTTACATGTGAATTTGATTAATACTACTTAAAATTGATGAACAATTACTACCTCTATACTAACCATGTTTTCTCATTTCCCACATTTATTTAAGCACGTTTCTCAACACTTTGATATTCATGTAAACTACAAAGGAATGAGAGTTTGGACTTTGTTTTGGTATTCAAACATAATATGCTATTCAGCTTCAACTTCAGGTTTCAAATTCTGGAAGGTAAAGTGGGCAAATGCTGATTTCATAATCATTTCTGACTTTCTTGAACTTGCCTGTGACTAGTTGTCATAGGATCATGCAGGTTTCCAAAACACACTCTCATTAACACCAGCAAAGCATAACATTTGTCTTCATATTAATATCAATATTCAAAATTCATTTTCAAGTAGAGATGAACATATATGATATAGTTTAGAATATTCTTCATATTTTGAAATTTGGTCGTGACTTAAAAGATTTTAGAAACTGTTCTTAATCAATATATTCACCCAAGATATAATAATATCTATTATATGTAAAAAAAATTCAAGTTCAAGTTCAACTTTAAATGTTATATTTAATTCTTTAAATCTTTTTCTTTTATTGATTCCAAAGAGAAGGGAAGAAAGGGAGAAGGAGAGGAAGAAAAACATCTATGTGATAGAGAAACATCAATTGGCTGCTTTTTGAACGCACTGGGGACCAAACCTACAGCCCAGGCATGTGAGCCAAGCAGGAATCAAACCCAAGACCTTTCTCTTTGAGGGATGATGACCAACCAACTGAGTCACACTGGCCAGGGTTATATTGAATTCTTTCAACCTTTATTTTCTAATATTTTTACATTTACAGTAAAATTGCTCTGAACTATTGAGAACAGGCACATATATCAGTTTGCTCCTTAAGTCTTAAAATTTTAGTGTGATTTTTAAAGAATAAGGATAGAGTCAGTACAGCTATCAGATTTAGGAATTTAACACTGATAAAATAACTTTATCTAATCAATAATTCACATCTTATTTTTGTCAGGAACCTCAATAATGCCCTTGGTAGCATTTTCGGGTGATGCATAGTCCAGTCCAGGATGGATTCTGCTGGACATTTAGTTGTCATTGCCTTCAGTTTTCTTTAATCTGGAATAAGCTTTAGCTTTCATGATGGTGGTGTTTTTGAGGAAATTGAGGAATTTTCTTCAATTTGGGCATTTCTTGTGTTTCCTTGTGATTAGGATCAGATTATGCATTTATGGTTGGTATACCACATGTGTGATATGTATACTTTTTAAGGTGACATAATTTAGAGGCTCAGAATGGTATTTGTCCCTTAGTAGTTAGGTCATTTGGAAAGGTTTTGTCCAGTTTCTCAACTTTATGGATACTTTGCTTCTTTTTTATAATTAATAATTAATTTATAGGGAAGCCCTTTGAGACTATGTAAATATTATTTCTCATTATCCTTTTTCTGCCTGGATTTAGCATCAGTTGATGACTTTTGCCTAAACCAATCTTTACTATGTTACTTATACCAATCTTTGCTTTTCTAAGCCAATCTTTATAATGTTTACCTATACCAGTATCACTCTTTAAGAATTTTGTCTTAATAAGATTTATATTTTTGTGATTGTGACACATGGTTACTAGTCTAAGCAAATGCCTGAACAAGAAAAAATACACTGTTATTACTGCAAGATTTGGAAAAAACTATATTAAAATTTTTGATGAATGAGCACTAGCTTCCATAAGTTTGTCTTTTTTGTCATTATACCAATGAGGTTTTCTTTCTTTCTTTTTTTTCTCTTGGGATAACTATTTAACAGGAATAAGAAAAGAGGAGAAATTGTCCACTTTAAAGATAAAGACCAATCTAGAAACTGAAACTAACATCTATTATTTAAGCATTACCAAATATTAACAATTCTTATAAAATTAGGAATTAAATATGTAAAATGAAACAATACATTTCAAATGATAGAACCTGTTTTTATATTATTTCATTTGAAATTTAATTAATTGTTTTAAGAATGTAATTTACAGTATAAAATATACTGTATTTTTCATCTAAATCCAGTACTTTTACTTTTACTAAGAGTAGGAATATGTGTACTTATATACTTGCAATAGCTTATTACCTAGGCCCACACACCGGCAGCAGAAAGCATAACATGAGTGGAGGTCAAGAATTCCTGTCTTAGTAGAATCGGGTGTTTCTATTTACCCCAGAAACTGTTCCAAGCTCCCTGCCCTTCCACAGTCCTGCTTGTTCTTTATTTGTTTCCTGAAACCTGCAAGAGCCATCAGTTTCAAATGACTTCCTAGCTTCACTGACTGCTCTAAAGTGTGACCTCACTGACCTCTGCCCTAATTTTCTGACTTCCAGAACATTTATTCTGTGTTGATTGTGCAGTATTATATTTAACCTTCAGTCGTCTGTCTCCAGTTTGGAGTTCTGACTGATTTCAGTTTCAGCTCCTGCCTGAGTTACCTTTCCTGTGTGTACTTTTTGCCACCTCCAGATCCTATTGCCCTTTTGACAAAAGAGCAAAATATTTTAATCAGCACTTTATTTCTCAGCAACAAATATTTAACAAATATAGTAAGGGCTTACCTTTTGAAAGCATTTTCAATTCCTACTCTAATTGTCTTGCCTCTTCCTTCTGCAATATTACTCAGTTGATCCAAGTGATTTTCTACACAAATTCTCAGTCCTTCTTCTTACTCATTAGATAAATGTGAATGTTAGGGATTAATATTTAAATAGCATCAGTTTACACTGGCTTAGCCTTTACATTTGAACAGTGCTCCCAGACTGCAAGTACCAATGCTGACCCCCTGGTAACTTACTCTGCACAGCCATGTGGTACAGTGGAAATTGTTTGGTCTTGTAGTCAAATGAGTCTGAGTTAAAATTTAAACTCTCATTGTAAGATTTTGTGAAAGTTACTTAGTTATCAGATTATGAAAGAAAACCTTTCTCTGCTGAGATACTACTAAGGCAATGGTCCCAAATACAGTCTTATGTACCCTCATCAACCACATTGTAAAAATTTATGTGCGGACAAAGAGATACTTCCTCTCCTTCTTAGAATATTAATGTGTGTAGGCAAGGATACAATTTGGTGAGGAGTGAGAATCCATGCCCTCTGAGAGAAGGAAAGAATTAGGTACAATTTGGAGAAGTAAGGAATGTTTAAGAGAAGACCTCAAAGACACTAGAGCAGTGAAAAGTTTGTCTCTCTTTCATCTCACACCACTGAGTGTTTATTGTGGGAGCCCTGGCTCCAAATTCCCTTTTTGTCCAAAATCATAGTGAAACAAACAAGAAAGTGTGAATCCAGGGAGATAACATCAAGTACCCTGGAACACTGGTTTTAAAAGAGCCCCCACCAGATAGGAAGGAAGATCAGAGACCCCTTTTCCAAAACAGACTCCCAGAAGATGACAACCTCAATGAGAAAAATTGGGGGGCATGGATAAGAGAATATTGAAATTTAAAAACAGTAATTTTATTTAAAAATTCCATAGAGTTAAGTCAGTCTTATGTAGTTTATCCAGTTAGAATTCACACTGTTTTAATAGCCCCAAATCCCAAGTTTCTCCTCGGTCCCAGCTGGAGACTTATTCCAGTTCCTTGCCAGGTAGGTCTGTAAGCAGCACACACAAAGGCGGCTGGCCTCCCTCAGAGTAAATGAGCCAGAAGAGCCAGAGCTAGAGTGGGAGAAAGATGGAAGTCACAAACTTTGTAAAATATTTTTAGAAGTGATGTCCTATCACTGTTTGTATTAGAAGCCATTCACTAAGTTCAGCCCACAGTCTGGGGAAGGGGATTATACAAGGTTGTGAATACAAGTAGTGGAGATCATTACAGCCATCTTAGAAGGTTCCCTATTGTTTTTTTTTCCCCTCCTACATTCTAGGATTTGGACACATTATGAGGTAGGATTTGCATGACCCACAAATCTGTAAGTAACATTTCCCGGATTGCCTTGCTGAGATCATCTGAACCCACAGCAGGGAATAATTGTGCATGGGACCCTGCCTGGATGTACCATGTGGCCACCACAGGCACAGCTACAGGTTCCCCTGCCATATGAACCTCCCCATGAAAACTTTTGTAAGCCAAATTGGCACAAAGTGAAGGAGCAATTACTATTATTTTAATTGGAAAACTTTTTTGAGCATTCCAGGATCCAAAATTCAGTGCATTCACAATGTCTTTATTTTGTGCACTACGATCAAAATGCTTAATTACGGCTTATTTTACACTAAGCATAACAACCTAAAAGGCTGTTAGGCTTTCCTGATACCTTAGGACACACCTTGCTGATGGAGGCACAAAATGAATGGAGATAAAGCACAGATGCTCACAGACACTGTTCAAAGCTCTGGGGCTTGATGCGGACTTCCGGAGTGTTGTTCCTGAGGGAGGCGCCTGGTGGGTCCACTTGCTGCTTGGCATGTGGGCTGCCTCTATAACTAAGCGCTGTGGCAAAACAAGTGCCGAATGCTATTTTTTATTTTCATCTTTTTTATAAAAGTGAAAATCATTTTTATTTTAGTTAGCGAAAATAATACTAATATAGGCGTAATGTGAACTTTTGAAAACCGGGGACACCTGTATATGCAGCCATTCTAAAGGATGCACTGTAGTACTCTTAACATAAAGTGACAAATTTTCCTTGCTAAGAAAAAGCAAGAAAGGCTTAGTTTGGCTCAGGAAGCAGTTCATGTCATGCTCTCACCTGGACTCCTCTCTCATGTTTGTCACTTTGCTCTTGTTTCCATGCCTTTCTTCCTTGGTGTTATCTCTCATTTCAGGATCCTTACTCTGTTGTAAGAAATTTTCAGTCTGTGCTAATGCAATTGTTCAAAGGTCATTTTAAGCACAGTTTTTATAAACTGATTTGTACAGTCTTTGCTTCCTTTGCTCCAAGATTCCCTGCAAAATGCTTGCTGTCTGTATTAGTTGTTAACCTCAAGAATGACTTTTATCTATTTGGTTGGCCCTGTAACCCCTTCTCTTGTCTGAGAAAACTGTGTCTGACCTTGTGTCTTTTCTGCCATCTCTTTTTGATCCTGTGGTTAAGGTGATGTTTATATTTTATTCCCTTGGGCAAGATGAGTCAGTTTTTGGTTGTCTGAGTTGAAATGATGAGTAATACTCTTTGCAATGCTTTATTGTCCTGTCTTCAGTGCCCTATCCTGATAACGATAAGATAGAAGTGATGATCGATCAGTTTACCTTATCTAACAAATTCTAAAAAAGTCATATTCTTTATCATAACAACCAGTATAAAGTACTTCATTCATTTTGGCCAACTTTGTCTCTCTGGTAGCTAGCTGATTATGGAATTGCAAATCAAGAGTCTTTTCTTACATAATTAATTTTCTAAATGAATAACTTTATCCAGTTTATATAATTAGTTTTATACTGGCACAGACCTCCTAATAAAGTCTGAGTATTTTTTAAAAGGAGAAATTAATGTACTCTACTGATATATATGTCTTCTCTTTTTGGTCCTTTTATTCAGTAACTATTGATTCAATAGAGTATGATCCTTAATAAAATAAATACACACACATATTTTCAGTCCTTGTTTTAATTTTTTGATTCCTTCAGTTTCACATAAATAAATGAATACATAAAAGCTGTAAAGACAAGGAGAGACTTGTAATTTTATTCCAAAAGTAAGAGACACATGATTATAGTGTTTTTTAGTTTATAGTTATAGTTTATTTCCTAAATAGAGCCTTATCTTTTTGCTTTAGTTTAATGCAGTAAAATCTTTAAGTTAGTGTTCTGGCTTATTAAAGACTTGGGTTTTTGTTGAGGGAGCCACATAAAAATATGTAGATTGTGTGAATTCAGGTGTGTGATGTTTTCAACAAACTACAAATCATAAAATGCAATTTTCTCCTTTTAATGCCAAGTTCATGATACTAAATGGCTTAGAAAATTATATTAGGTAATTTTCTCCAGTGTATTTGATGCAAATTGCACTAATATTGTGAAGTGCCTTTGTTTAACACGTTTTCTTATAAGTTAGATAAATTAAAATTTCTAAAAGATGCAGTTGAATCAAGATGATTATGATTAGAGAGACAGCTTATACCTCCCCAGCAACATTAAACATGGTTAATGCCCTGCATTACTGATGTAAACCTAAGGAACTTCACCCTCTACTCTAATGACCAGGTCTTGCTTATCTTTTAGTAGATAAAGAGTGCTTTGTCTGATAGTTGTGCAATAAAATCTCTTTATTTCTGCCAACGTATGTAGGAGACATTACAAGCTTTCATTAAAATAGTTTTATCACTTAAAATAGCTATTTGCAGAGACCCTTTACTAGTGATTCCATTTATTTAGAGGTTGTAAAAAAATCATACTGGATTCTAAAGCAAGATAAGACTCTATTATGCCTTATAATGCTCAGGAAAAGGACTTGTGTTGTGTTTTTAAACTAAAGACCTTTGTGGAATGATTAATATATATAGATGATGGGCTGATACCACCAGATAAGAATGACTTACTCAGAATAAGAGTTTGTCTTTTTTGTCTCTCGTCTTTAATGTTATGTTTCTTCTATTTTACTAACTTATTTCTAAGAGACTATTTTTCTTTCCATGCTGCTTCCAATCTGTATTGTATTACCTGCTTTGGGGCTTCTATTCAGATAGGATCTAGAATATATTGAGTACTTGACAAATAATAAGTATTCAATTAATAATAAATGTTAATTTTACAAATTAATCAATCTCTGGAACTATTGTTTATTCTTACTCTTATGATAGCATAACCATATATAACTGCTCTGAGATATTTTGTAGGTTAAAAATGACATCAATGTATTAATGGCAGATATGCCATTGTTATCTACAATTATGCCATATGTTATCTACAATTTTCTCACCATCATTCTTTCTGCGATACTTATACTTTTACCAGATAGAAAACCTAACATGGTAATTAATCTTATAGAAATTTCAGCTCCTTAGGTCGTCTGAGGTTCAGGGAGATTAGTACTTCAGCATCAGATTACCTAGCCAATGCCTTCTATTGAGATAAAATGAAATGAAAGACAATTTGCAACCAAGCCATCTAAAGGAAAGGTGATGCAATCCATAAAAATAGATGTTATCTGAGTGCTCAAGTTGGGGTAGCATATCTAGCATAAATATATGAGCATATCTTACAGTAATATCATCATTAGTCTTAAACACTTCCTATTTTCTATTCCTGAAATTCTGGGACACATAGATTTACATTTGAATATTTTCCCTAGCTCAAAATTTCTGGACTCATTTTATTTCATCGAGAAAAAAGTGAAAAATAAGATAAGGAAAAAGCTTAGGTTTTAGAAGAGAAAAATGTAACTGAAGTAGTCAGAGGCATAGTCAGTAAAAGTTACTTATAATAGCATTGTAGAAGAGATAAAGATAATGGTAAAAAATTAAATACAGACCTTAGAACTGTTAAGAGGCAGGGAGTTGAAGTTGGAACTCAAATACGTGAAGTGTGTTCTACCACTGAGGTTCTCTGTAAGCTAAATCTTAAAGCTGAGATAATGAGATTGATCAAAGTACTGAAAAATGCAGATTATTGCCACACACATGAGGTGTGGTTTTCAAATGCTGTTGAACAGACTAGCCTAATGAGAGGACAGGCCAGATCCAAGAGAGGGGATAGTTAATCAGATCGGGAAGACTTGAGGATGAGACAAAATCATCTTACAGAGATGAGAGATTCAAGAAAGGCAGAGGAATTTTTCAATGCTCCATACATCTTGAATAACACAATAAATCTGAACACAGTTGTTTGACACCCGGTGCAGTATTCTTTCAAATATACCCAGACTCTTTTTACCAAAAATATATGTAAATATTGAGGATTTGTAATTGAAGAAGATACTTAGTAAGGGAGTTTAAATAAATGAGTCTATATTTATAAAACTGTATAGACTCTAACTCAGTGAATTAACTCTAAATTTATAAGTAAATTTAGTAATGTTTGATAATGATGAAAAAAAAGGATGATTTGCCGTTTTTGCCTCTACAATAGTCTGTGGTTATTCTCCTAAACATTTGTAGCAATATGTTATTTTGTAACAAAAATTAAATGGCCATAGTACACCAATACAGCAGAAAGTTAAAAAAATATAGATATATATATATTTTGCTACGATTTGGAAAGTTTCCAACAAAACCACTCATTTAGGATTTAGTCATTTATCTCGCAGACCTTTGCTATTAACATTCATGTCATATTCATGAATGTAAGCCATTAACTGCTTTCACAATAGTGAAGATTAGAGATGTACTTGGGAACTCTAAGAGGAGCATTGCCATTTACCTTTATAATTGAGGTAGATTATTCAGAAAAAGGCTCCGTGGAAAAGAGTCTTATGATTGCAAGTTATTACTCTAATGGAAAGTGATGAAGATTTAATAGTATCAGTCTGGTTTGATTTACTTTCAAACATAGCTCATAGCATGACTTGACCTTTCTCAAGACTCAGGGTCCAGGTAGTAGTAGTATTAAATAAAAATGATTTCACTGTCATGGGAAGCAACTGCCAACATGCTTTTGAGAACTTAAAAAAAATCTGTTCTTATATTTGTTATAATACAATGTTAATGTTCATATCTGAGAACTGAATATATTTCATTTTTCTACATTATATTATAGTTTGTCTACAAAAGTATATTTTTCTCTATGGTCTTTTAGATTATAAAAATCAAATTCCAAAAATATTCCAAATTACAACAGATATATTTTATTTTCTTTAGTTTATATCTTAAATTCATTTTGTAGGATGATTCCTTCTAAAAAGAATTCAGTGACAGAAAAACACATTTTGGTAACTTAGAACTGATCTTTCCTTTGTTATGATAACCAGTCACAAAAAGACAGGATTACATAATAACTATACTCACACACTTAATGAGAAAGCAGAGACTAGGAATTAAGAGATATTCAAAAGCAATGAAATTTGTTTTGTCTTAATGCAAGCTGAAAAAAATCAACAGCAGATGTTGATCAACATGATTATCAAAAGAAAAAATTATGAGTGAAAAAGTCTCAGAAATGTCACAGTGTTGTATTTAGTCGTTGGATGGTTACATTCACAGGCTCTGAGTTGACGTATCTTTTTGGGAGAAGGTGTCACAATTCAACCCACTATATCTACATACTCGTATACTAGTAAGAGACATGCCAGGCCTTGAACCTACATATTCACACTCCAAATCCAATACTATTTGTTAATATTCAGGTTTCAAAAGCTGTGTGTGACAAGATAAAATAGGATTTTTAAAGTGACTTATATCCAGTTAGATATAGTGAAATTAAATTTGAGAAGGTCAGAGAAAAATTAAATTGCCATCCTCACTGTTTCTTGTTTTTTTTTACTGAGCTTCGATATTGTGCTAGTAAGTTGAATGTATCTAATAAATAATTTCATTTAATTTTCACAACAATGGTGTAATGTACACTTTTTTCTAACTTTGTAGATAGAGACATTCATATTTAGCTGAGCTAACTAATATGCCAAGGCCACAAATTGATGAAGAACAATGATGAAATTGGGACCCTGATCTTTTCACTGCAGAAGTCACTCATAATACCATATCTGAACTCATTCTGTTCCACTTCATCCTTTGAGTATAGTCATACATTAGCTGTTTGATAAGCTCTCAGAGTTAGTTTGTCCAGGGTGACCATTCTGTCTAAACCAACTTAATGTCTTCTAGGGTTCCCAGCTCACCCTTCTCTTTATCCTCCTGTTTTCTGCACTCCACACACATAACACTTCTTGCTCCCTATTGCCAAAGCCTCTTTCCACATGTTTATTCCTCTACCTGAATCTCTTTCGCTTACTTTTTCTTTTTTTCTCTTTTTCCTAAAAAAATAAATTTTGGGGGGGCGACATTGGTCAATACAACTATATAGGTTTCAAGTATATAATTCTATGACATATCACCTGTACATTGTATTGTGTGTTTACCACCCAAAGTCAAATCTTCCATCACCGTATATTTAACCCCCTTTCCACTTCACTGTCCCCTCATCTGCTTCCCTCTTGTAACCACTATACTGTTGTCTGCGTCTACGAGTTTTTATTCATTTGTTTTTCATATGAGTTCTTTGTTCATTTGTTGCTTATAGTTTTATATCCCACATATGAGCAAAATCAGTTCCTAACTTTTTTTGTCTGACTTATTTCAGTTAGAATGATATTCTTAAGATCCATCCATGTTGCTGCAAATGGCAGTATTTTATTTTTTCTTGTGGCTGAGTAGTATTTTATTGTACATATGTGTATGCACCACACCTTCTTTATCCAATCATTTAATAAGGGACACTTTGGTTGTTTTCATTGCATTCTTTTTCCAGTAGAAGCAGAGGTTCCTCAAAAGCAGAATTTCAATGGCAATATTGACATTCCACCCCACCCTATTTCCATGATACCAACATCATGCTTTTTTCTCCTATCTATCTGGCTATTATTTTATTCTCCTTTTCCACCCCATGCTGTGAAGGTTGATACTTCTCAAAGCTCTCTTCTAGTTTTTTTTTCTTCCCATTTCATACATTTTCCCAATGATAGTCTATCCCGACTCACATTGTAGAGAAAGAAAAAAACAATTTCCTCTCTACCCTTCCTAGTTCTTTGCTGGGGCCCCTTAACAAAAAACATATTAACAAGACAAAAACAAATAGCAGTTTATTAGGATACATACCTCAAGTTTACATGGGAGATGTCCAGTGGAGAATGAGCTAACCTGAGGCAGTGCCTTAGAACTCAGGTTTATATAACACAGTCAACAAAGAACAGCAAGTTTGTGGAGAGAAGGCAGAACAAAGCAAGGCAGTTTTAGGACAAAGGAAGGCTAGTTAGTAAAGTTTGTTATGTAAATCCCTCTGATGCTAACACCAGGCTGAAGGGGTTCAAAGTCTCCTAAAGGTGAGGGGAGGAGAAACACCTTTGAAAATACATGTCCTCCTTTCAGGCAACTAGGGACAGTGTAGGAAAAATTTCTTTATATGCTTCTTCTCACTTGCTGTTTAACTAAAATAATCCTTATACCAAAATGGCATATTTTGGAATGCATATGCTGCCATCCATTCTTCTTTATACAGCTAAACATTTATATTGAAGAAGCTTCTTGCCCAGATTTCTATCACTGCATAGTTAAGTGCTTCCTGAAACCTTTCTTAGGGTACTTATATGGGACTCTAACTCAATACATCTCTGCACTTTCCTCTACCCCCCAGTTTATTCTTCACTTTGGTTTTCCAACTTGAGCCTATGGTACCAAGACTTTTACCTGGGAGTTATGTGTCCTTTTTCTACTCTGATGACCCCTCATTAAATCTATGAGAAACTTATTGATTCTACCTACTGAACATTTTTTCTGTTTACTTTTATTCATTTTCAACATCAATACCCTAGCCATCCTTATCTATTCTATAAAAACTATATAAACTCTCAGCTTTTAGTCTTGCCCCCACTCCCCATGCCCAGTCTATGTTCCACATTACAGGCAGAGTACCTCCCACAGTGAAAATTTAATTATGTATTTCCACGGCTTTAAAATCACTTAAGAGTTCTCAGTTCTCTCAGGATAAAGCCCAAACTCTTGTGAAAGCTATGGCCAGGCTTTGGTTTTTCTCCCTAGCCTATTTCCCCTTTCTATTTTTAGGTTAGACATACAGAACTGGTTTCATTTGCAAGATTATACAATGTAATTGATGGTTTTGAGCTTAGCCCTGCTGCCCTTCACTTTACTAACGTTTTCTAAACCCCATAAGAGGAATCAAGTATTCCAGAAAGCTTTACTTGCCCTAAATTTGGATTATGTGTCTCTTCTATATGTCCTATTGTTACAGGGTGCAGCCAAGAGGGGGGGACCCCAAATGGGCATTTGAAATGGGGCCCAGAACTCAAGGTGTCCAGAGATTCTAAGATGTTTTTTTTTACCTCTTCCCCCCCACCACAGGTGTGAGTTGGGGGGAGGGGCTCATAGAGCAAGAATGTGCAGGGCAGCTTTGCAGCTAATCCATGGCATGGTTATTTAACATACCTATAGCCTTGGGCCGGTTACCTGAATATGCTAAATAGCTATGGCCATGCTCTGGGCTAGGGGGATGGAAAGGAACACCTCCCTGAGACGTGACTAGGAGCAGGTCCCCTGAAAAAGGAACACCTCCCTGAGACGTGACTAGGAGCAGGTCCCCTGAGTTTCAGCACTTGGGTGGGAGCTCGGAGGAGATTGGTTCCAGGACATGGGGTGACACTTGCCCAGACCCATGATGGTGGCCAGAAGAAGCTAGAAAGGACAGCAGATTGAGGGCAAGTGTGGCCAAGTGTAGGAGGAGTCGGAAATAGGGCTGCAGAGGAAGTTTGGCGCGGGGATTTAAACCCAGACACGGCAGCCATAGAGGGGAGAACCACGAGGCTTTGGCAGAGTAGGGGCACCCACAGCCCTGTGAGAGAGGATTCACCATGTGGATTTAGCAGAAAGTTAGCATTGGCCAAGTGGCAACCCTGTCTCCCCACAACCCTGTGGGGAGAACTACGTGGATTTGGCTGAGTGTAGGTCTCCTGCATCTCTGAGGAGAGAACCACGTGGATTTGGCTGAGTGGGGACTCCCGTGATCCTTCAGAGGAAAGAGGACCACGTGGCTGGACTGGTGGAGAGGACCACGCACCTTTGCCAGAGTGGGTTCCCCCACAGCAGTAGTAGGGGGAACCGTCACCCGGTTTTAGCAGAGATTCCGGCGACACAGCTGATGGTGCTGAGAACCGGGAGAGGCCTACCAGCCAAGC
>PVIA01017341.1:0-15922 GCA_004024845.1 Tonatia bakeri
TTACAATTATTTCAAAATCAAAATGTTTTAAAATAATTACAATTAAAAAACTAGAGACACAATGGGCCCAAACTACCTGATAAAGATTATGAAGAACAACAGACAACAAGAATAGAATTATAATTAAATCAGGTATGCTATTATCATATACAGACTTTAGAATCAGTATGATTAATATCATCAAAGGTATAAAGGATAATATCAAAAATTTCACCAAAGGCCTGGAAACTATAAAAGAAAAAACAAATGTATATTTTATAACTTGAAGCCAGAATAACTGAAATTAAAATCATCAAAGACCACATCACTTTGTGGAAAGACTTTTCTGTTCCCATTTTCTTGAGTTTCCGGAGTAGTTAAAATTGTTGAGCAACCATTTGTTTAAGCTCTTACTGCTTCTCACCTATTTTCTCACCTGGCACACCTTTGTCTGCTGAGTCTCTAAAATCTGTGCCACCAAAAACTCTTCCATCATGTGACAGTTCTGTATGGCCAAGATTTCTAAATTTGTGTTCTATGTTACCTTATGCAACTTCTAGTCAGTTGCCTTTGACTGTGTATTGTATTACCACAAATTTGGCAAGGATTTACTTCTCAGAATTCTTCTTTGCCTCTCTTTATTAAAATATGTATTTTTAAAAAGTAATTATGTTCCTTGAGGACTTGTGTTCCTTTGAAACCCTGAAGCTTTTAATACTATGATTTGCACATATAGACATTTGAAATATATTGACAAATATAACTTTTATGAAGATGAAACCTGTTATAGTTTAGTGGTACTAGTACAATTTAAAAACAGACGCAAATATTCTTAGTATATATGGCAATACAAGACTTTCAAATGTAGTCTTTGAAACTCCATTCATTATAAAGATATAATGTAACCTGTAAATGTTTTAGAAATGACTTACCTAGAAAACTCAAATTTCAGTTTAAAACATCTGTATGCAAAAGAAAATTTTTTGATTTATGGTTAATATTGAAGCTAAATAGATTGTTTTTCTCTTGTTATTACATTCTACCATTTTAATTATTGAATGTGTTCAGAGATGAAAATGACTATGAAATGAATTGCCTTTTTTCCCCACAAGCAACACTTAATGATATTTTGCTCTAACAGGTACTTTGGGAATGAAACACAGTTGTTCTGTGTTTATAGCCTATTTGTCCTCTGCATTACTAGACAGGGTCACTAGGCATCCACTTCTGCAGCAGAGGAACTAATATTCCTGATGAGCGCAATAAATAAAGCAATCTGTGCTCCTAGTACAAAGTGTGGAAGCAAAATTGAAAAACTAATAAGCTAACTAGACTGTGCAATGCTAAAATGAGATAAGGTGCATGAGTTCACTCTTTAAATGGGAAAACAAGACACACGTGAGATAACAGAAGCATAATTATTATCATAACTTCTGTTTAATTGTATTAAGTATAAATATATTTTAATTTTTTCTTAAAAGTTACACATTGATAACAACTTTGAAAATATTCATATAAGAGAAAGCTAAGAGGGAAATAGCCATTCAGAACTTTTAGCACCTCAAAGACAACATTTTTTTTTAAAAAGTGGAAGGGAGTGAGAGAGAAGGGAGAGGAAAGGGAAAAGATCATCCCAGTACATGACTATATAGCTAAAGTTGGAAAGCAAACTAGCACCTGAATAATAGCTTATTCTTTACTATTATTGTTATTATTATTATATAAAGCAATCAGTTAAGATCAGATGAGATTTATGTATATTAAAAATCCCACTGCAAATTGGTGCCCTGTAATCGACCACATCATACTTTTCCATTGAAAAGTGGACTAAAGCATTTTCAGAGCTGTTTATATGTTGGAAGTGAGGGTAAAAGATTACTCTCGGGGTAAAGATTGCATTATTCAGGATCACAAATTCAAAAAAAATCTTTTGAGTATGTCTTGAGATCTATGTTTGAGATTATATTATAAGGTATGCTAAGGTCAACTGGCCTTTATCAAAGAAACTGATCCAAATATTTGTGCTTTACAGTTCTTTTCTCCATTTAAATTTCACCGTATTAAATTCCATCAAACTGTTGATCTTTATGTAAGCAACTGCTCACTGACATTTTGAACCACAAGATTAGAAGTATATATAATTAAAGACATGTCACCATAATTTTAATTTCTTCCACATTTTAACTTTCCATTTATTTTGCTTCATAACATTAAAAATCCTAAACACCTTGTTTTTTTGTATTAGGACCCAAATCAAATGTACATAATTAAAAGTCTTATTTCTTAGTTTTAATACAAGACTTTTCACATTAGCCATTATACTTGTTCATTATACTTGTTCATTGCTTTTAATAGAGATTATGACAGTAACAATTTGATGTTTTTGAAAAGTTCAATGTGAAACACAGTATAAAAAGTTTGCTTCTTTCCCTCAACCAGATATTATAACATTTGTACACCCAAATGATTTTTTACTTCAAACTAGTGACACTATTTCAAATATTTTTAGACTATTTCTTTGAAAGTGGCCTTTGGTAAATACATCCAGCTAAAACTGTCTAAGTATTGTATGTTACCATTTTCTTCAAACTTGCTTTTGTGTGTGTGTGTGTGTGGATGTTCTAACTTTGAAGAAACCATTCTCTCCTCTTTCACTGGCGCTTAAGCTCTTTTTATGTTAGTGACCTAAGTACTAAGGTAGGCACAGAAACCTATAGGGAAATAGCCAAACATCTGGAAGTGAAGTGTTTGCATCTTAACTGTAAACCTCTTAGTCATGTTTACTTATGCAATATACTTAAATTCTAAACAATCAGTTTCCCTTGATATGATGCACAGTTTACAGATAAAAGAAATATAATTCTATGTCTTCTGCACAAATCACTACTTAATAAGCATATATACATATGAAACATTGTTAATATATATGAAATATAAGAAAGCTTATAAAGTACACATGTCAAAACATTTTTAATTTAAAAGCCTAAAAATGTATAAAATTTTAATTTAAGAGTCTGCCTGATGTACATTTATATGTCTATGTCAGTTGAAAATATCATAAGTAGATAAAATTGGGCATTAAATATGAAATTATAAAATAGTCAAGAACCTCTGTAAGTTAGTGTATACTGAATTTATGAAAAACAGTAAGCATATTAACTAAATTATATTGTTCTAGATGTACTAACCACCTTTCCATGAGCTTTATTAATTTTGTTTGAAATGTGAAGCAAGACAATTAATGGAGAAAGCCATATGCAAATTAAAGCTTGTTTTTATATAAGGAATTTCATCTTCACATTCATTTAAAAATAAGCAAATTATTTTGGGCCTAAGTAAAAATGTATTGTAATGAATTGTAATCCTAAGTGAGATCAAATAAAGAATTCATACTCTTTAGTCTAAAATACTATGTTTTACTATTACAGTGGCACTCTTTCCTACTGTATTTTCTGACTTTTGTTTAGAAAGTTAAAAGCATCTTCCAGCTTAAAAGAAATTCATGTGATATGAAATATAACCAATGTTTTCTAAAATGTCTTTTTAGGGAGATAATAAAGGATTTTATTTAGAAGCAAATATTTAAATATTTAGAAGGCTACAAATACATTAATGAGTTTAATACAGAGGCACTGTGTCAAAATTAATTTTATACAGGTATTGAATATTGAAAATATAGAGAAAAAACGAGGAATAAAATGGAATATGTGTAAACATCCCAGATTAACCCAGAGTGGATGCTGATTTTGATAATGTCACTAAATCACTTTTGTCTGTACTGCTTGCTTTCGGTCTTTGAAATTAAAGGAAATTCATGATTAATGTACAAAATAGTCACATATGTTAGAAGATAAAAGTATCTGAAGTTGTGAAGCCCATGTACCGCCTTCTGAACAAAAAACCATTAGTCAGCAACATCAATATTTTAAATGTTATTTTTTAAATAGTTGCTAAAACAATATGAAGATATACATGTGATATTGTTTAAGTATATCTAGGAATACTGCCAATAAATTAATTTTGTCCTGACCTCTGTCTCAGGCAAGGTACTTAATAGTCTTTGCTAATAAGGCAAAATTATAGACACTAATACATATTGGCAAAGCCATCACTTAAACATAATGGATCACATTTAAAATTACATGGTACGATAAATCACTTGGATGTTCTTTTTTTAATATAAACTATACTTTAGGTACACATTTTTAAATATAAATATTTTATCATCTTGCCATCAACTGAAATGACTCCTGATGTTGAAACCACTGTTTAATGGCTGTGTGGAATTTTTTTTGTCTGTGAGGAAACTCCTCTGTGCCTTTCAAGCAGCTAAATAAAGTAAGTAAAAAATGTTTTATATCATCAAGTAAGAATTGATTTTAATATTATTTTGTTTTATTCCTGCATACATACAAACTATTTTCTTTGTTCTTTTTAAAATAAGACCAACTATCAAATATATTGTAAAAAGTTCATATTTAGATCAAATCTTAATGTTTAAACTTCTTTGAATATACAAACTTTATTTTACAAAAACTTCCTTACACTATGGGTGCCTATTAAAGATTGCCTGTGCTTATAGTGTAAAAATGGGAATAAATGCACAAATTATTTTATTGATCAAAGAAGAACTGAATTTAAGTGACAAATATGATGTCAATTATCAGAGAAACCCACTTCATAACAGAGTAGATGTGTTGTTGCAGCCTGTGAAGGTCAAACAGGTTCACTTGAGACTCAGACGGATGGTAGAAAATGCCAGACATGCCTTTATTCATAGATGGGCTAGCCACACACACAGCAAGCCACATGTCACGCAGGCAGGGAGTCCCAACTCCTTTATACTCTAAATGCACACAAAGCCGGCAGGATGCCAAGATATTGTATAACAGAGTGTGATTCTGTGCATGCGGACCCACCTCAAGTTTATGGAAATACGGCTTATCGGGCCCATTCTCAAGGCTATGAGGATGCTGCTTATCTTGGTTTCCCAGACATCTGAGTGGGAGAGCCTGACTGTCTCTGTTTACCCTACAGCAGGACATTTTAATCAGTTGTCACTGTGGCCTGTAAACCTACAGGGGAACATATGAGAATTCGTAATTGACTCCATTCGTTTTACACAAGTCATTGCCCTAGAACACTAGATCTCAAAGTCTAGTGAGAGTTTGCTCACTTGGAGGGAATATTAAAACATAAATTTTGGTCCACCATCAGGGTTCTGTTTCAGTAGTTCTGTGAGGACCCTTAGAATTTACATTTCTACAGATGTCTCAGGTGCTGTTGATCTGGCTATTCCTGAACCCACTCTTTGAGAACTACTGCCCTAGAAGGTCTAGTTTCTCCAAAGCACAGACCTTGTTAGGGATGAGGGAGGGAATTCTCTGCATGAGTGATTCTACTGAGAGGACCTTCAACTGATTTTAGACACATAGGCCTGCTTTTTTGTAGATTAGAGATATAAAGCACTGACAATTTTTATATTGCTTTACTTAGTATCTATTATATAATGGACAAGAGGATACTAAAGTTAAGAAACTGGGCTTCTTTTTGAACTAGTGCAACCTAGTTGAAACTAGTGGGGTTATAAAGAGATAAGACTCCCAGATGTTGTGGCTCAGTGGGTTGATTGCAGGCCTGTGAACCAAAGGGTCACTGGTTCAATTCCCAGTTAGGGCACATGCTTGGGTTGTTGGCCAGGTTGCCAGTGGGGGTGCTCAACTGGCAACCACACATTGATGTTTCTCTCCCTCTTTCTCTTTCCCTTTCCCTCTCTTTAAAAATAAATTAAATCTTAAAAAAAAACAAACGTCATATAAAAATAAAGAGATAGTTCTCATTAAAGAAATGTTCAAGATATACAGAACACAGAGGACAGACCACCAATGCAGCATGGGATCTGATGCAGAAAAGTCTTTCATAATGAGGTGACTCACCTGGCTGGTGTAGCTCAGTGGATTGAGTGTGGGCATGCGAACCAAAGGGTCATGGTTCAATTCCCAGTCAGGGCACATAATGAGGTGACTCAAGGATTATTTCTTAAAAGATAAACGGAAGTTGGCCAGGTGCCATAGGGAAATACTTATACTTTTATCATCATTCAAGGGCATGTTTGTTAATTTTAGAGAGAGGGGAAGGGCGACAGAGAGAGGGAGAGAAACATCAATGTGAGAAAGTAACAATCAGTTGCTTCACGTACATATCCAATTGGGGACCAAAACCACAACCCAGGCATATTTCCTGACCAAGAATCAAACACATGACCTTTTGGTTTACAGGACAAAGTTCCAACAGAGTGAGTCACATCTGTCAGGGCAGAGTGAAATATTTTTAATAATGGAACATTGTGTTATAATTTATTCATCTTTATATGTAAGACAAGTAAGACAAAAAGAAGTATTCTCTGACAGTCTACTGAAAAAATGATTGACCCTAGACTATGTCCTGTTCTTTATGATCTTACCCTATTGTGAAGAGAAAATTTGTTTGTTTTTTGAGTTGTATTTCCAGACTGATTTCCATTTCACAAAAATGTTTAAGCTTCCATGACTGACACTGAGAAAAATTGCACCTTCAAAAATTTCAGATAGGTTGCTTCCAGCACTTGGCTATTGTAAATTGTGCTGCTATGAAGCAACCTAAGTGCCCATTAGTAACTGAGTGGATCAAAAAACTAAGATACATTTACACAATGGAATACTACTCAGCAGAAAGAAAGAAGGGGCTCCTACCCTTAGCGACAACATGGATGGAACTGGAGAGCATTATGCTTAGTGAAATAAGCCAGGTGGTGAAAGACAAATACCATATGATCTCACCTATAAGTGGAACCTAATCAACAAAACAAACAAGTTAGCAAAATATAACCAGAGATATTAAAATACAGAACAAACTGACAGTGACCAGAGGGGAGTGGGGAAAGGGATAACAGGGGAAAGAAGCCAAAGGCTCGTCAAAGAATGTGTATAAAGGACCCATGGACAAAACCAAATGGGGGTAAGATTGAGGGTGGGAGGTGAGAGTGAGAGGGTTGGAGGAGAGTGGTGGGGGAAAATGGAGACAACTGTACTTGAACAACAATAAAAAATGAATATTTAAAAATTTCAGATAAATTTCTAGATGTTGTTTTAAAAATCTAAAAAGAAATATGTAATTATAAACACAGAAATGGTCACTTACACCTTGTACTACAAGAATGGTGCATCAGAGGGAGGATGCACATGAATCTGGTTTCCTGTTGCAATGTGCTTGTGCACTAGGGGTATGAGTTTAAGAGCAACGCTGTAGCCTTTGTAGAGAAAAATCTTACCACACTGCAAGATTGTTCATTGCCCATGTTGTCTCTCCCTATCCCTCTTAGAAGCCTGCTGGAATTGTTTTGTGTGGGGGGAAATGATAGCCTAAATATTTACTAACAAGGAATAATTGTTTGTGAGATATTTAATGTAGCTATACTTATTTCAGCCAAATCAGTTTGTAATTAAACACAACTCTTCTTATATATTTAATTATATGAAGTCCCCAAAATGACAGAAAATGAAAATCATTCCAGGCAAAAGAATTAACATTTAAGCATAAATCTGAATATGAAAAAACTCAAGCAATTGTTTTTCCTGGAATATAAAACTAAGAAAGAAGTAAAACTGGAGTAAAATAAAAATAACAAATCATATGGAGAATCTGTTTCATGCATTGACACATTAATGAATTTCTCTGTGTTCAGTCTATATTTGTTTGTCTTTCTGTATTATAAATTCATATAGTGCTATAGTACAGTTATTAAAGATATTGTTTTAAATAAGATAAGAAAATTCATGTTAGAATAAAACCATTTAGCTTGTAAAAATATACATATAATATATTCATCAAATATTTACTAAGAATGCTATAATGGGCCAGGTGGTATTTCACACCACTAAGGTTATAACATAATTTCTAGTCCTCATCAAGATTATATTCTATATGAAAAAGACAGAAAATAAATTGGGAAAAAAAAAAACATGTGGTGAAAAGTGCCATATAGAGAAATAAGGTCAAATAATTGCAAAAAAAAAAAGAGTATAAATTTAGAGAGGGAGGTCAAGAAAGTAAATACATTAGGAATGGAATGTATCAGTTATCTATTATGAAATGACAAACAACTAAAAGTTTAGTGGCTTAAAACTACAAATATTTATTTTCTTAGTTTACATTGTTTAGTATTTGGGCATGACTTAGTGGGTTGCCTTTGACTCCAAGTCTCTTAGGAGATGTAGTAAGATCATTCCCAAGTTGAAAGCCACAGTCTTTTTTATGGGTTTGGCATTTATTTTGTTGAGGTATGTTCTCTCTATTCTCACTTTACTGAGGGATTTTATCATAAATGAGTGCAGGATTTTATCAAATTATTTTTCTGCATTTATTAATATGATCATGTGATTTTTATCCTTTATTTGTTTTTTGTGGTGTACCACATTTAACGATTTGCAAATATTGTACCAAACTTGCAACCCTGGAATAAATCTCACTTGATCATGATGCATGATATTTTTAATGTATTGCTGTGTCTGTTTTACTACTACTCATTGAGGATTTCAGCATCTATGTTTATTAAGACTGTTGGCCTATACTTTTTTCTTTATAGTGTCTTTAACTGGTTTGGGACATAGGATAATGGTGGTCTCATAAAATTGAGCTCGAGTGGCTTCCCTTCTTTTGGATTTTTTAGAATAATTTGAGAAGGATAGGCATTGGTTCTTCTTTGAAAGTTGGTATAATTTCCTGTGAAGCCCATCCAGGAAATTATTTGCTGGGAGTTTTTGTTTATTTTTTGTTTGTTTGTTCATCTTTTGTTTGCTTGTTTTTAAACAACTACTTCAATTTCACTAGCTGTATTTGGTGTATTCAGAGTTTCTAATTCATCCTGATTCAGTTTTGAAAGTTTACATGTTTCTGGGAATATATCCATTTCATTCAGGTTGTCTAATGTTTAGCATACAGTTGTTCCTAATTTTTTGTTGCACTCCTTTGTTTTTCTGTGGTGTTAGTTATTACTTCTCTTTCATTTCTAGTTTTATTTACTTGGGTCCTCCCTTTTTTTCTGGAAGTGTCTGGTAAAAGCTTTGTAATTTTTTTTTATATTTTCAAACAAAAACAGTGCTTTAGTTTTTATGATTTTTTTAGATTCTTTTCTGTTTATTTCTGATCTAATCTTTATTATTATCTTACTTCTTTTTACTTTGTAGTTTGTTAGTTGTTTTTTTTTTTTCCTAGTTCTTTGAAGTCTAGGGTTATATTATTTGAGTTTTTTTTTTTCTCCTTGAGGTAAGCTTATAGTACTTTGAATTTACCTCTTAGAACTGCTTTTACTGTGTCCCATAGGTTTTGTATTGTTTTTTCATTTTCATATGTCAAGGTAATGTTTGATGTATTTCTTGATCTCTTTGTTGATTCATTCGTTGTTTAGTAAGATATTATTTAACTTCTATATATTTGTATGTCTTTCAGCATTTTCTTGTAATTGTTTTCTAGTTTTATAACACTGTGGTCAGAGAAGAAGTTTAATATGTTCTCAATCTTCTTAAGTTTATTAAGCCTTTTTTTGAGTCTTAACATATTGTCTACTCTAGGAAATATTCCATGTGCACTTGAAAAGAATGTATATTCTGCTTTGGGATGAAATTTTCTTCTGTAAATGTCAATTACATCCTTGTGATCCAATATTCCATTTAGACAAGCTGCTTCCTTCTTGATTTTTTTTCCCTCTGGACAATCTTGTCATTGACGTTAATGGGGTGATAAAATGTCCTGCTATGACTTATTTTGCTCAAAATCTTTCTTTATGTTCACCATATATTTCTTTATATATTAGGTGTTTTTATGTTGGATGCATATATATTTACAAGGGTTATGTCATCATGTTGAATTGATCCCCTTGTTATTATGTCCTTCTTTGTCATTCATTTTGGTCTTTGTTTTGACATCTATTTTGTCTCATCTAACTATTGCTATCCCTGCTTTTCTTATTTGTTTGTCTCCATTTGCACGAAATATCTTTTGCCATCCTTTTACTTTTAGTCTGTGTGTATTTTTTCTTCTGAGGTGGGTCTGTTGCAAATACCATACTTATAAGTCTTGTTTGCTTATCCATTCAGCTATCCCATGTCTTTTAATTGGTACCTTTAATGCATTTACATTTAAAGGAATTTTAATAGATAATTATTTATTGTTATTTTATTCTTTATACCTCTAATCTTTCTCTTTTCTTTTATTCTTCTTAAAGAATATCATTTTACATTTTCATAATACTGATTTGTGGTAATGAATACCTTGAGTTATTTTTCACCTTCAATTCTATTTTATTTATTTTTGTTTTTTTCCATTACCATTTATTGCTTTTATATCCATTTCCCACCCCATGGCCCAGAATCAGCCCACTGTTATCCATATCCATAAGTCTTTTTTCCTTTTTGCTCAATCCCTCCAACCCTTAATCCCTCCCCCACCAGAGATGTCAGCCTACTCTCTATCTATTGTCTGTCTCTATTTTGCTAATTAGATTCCAAATATGAGTGAAATCATATAGTTGTCTTTCTCTGACTGGCTTACTTCACTTATTATAATGTTGTCCAGATCCATACATACTATTGCAAATGGTGAGATTTTTTTTTTTTTTTTTTACATTCTAGTAGTATTTCATTGTGTAAATGTTCCATAGTTGTTTTATTCACTCATCTACTGATGGATATTTGAGCTGCTTCCATATCTTGGTGATTATAAATAATGCTAAAATAAACATAGGGTGCTTCTCTTCTTTCAAATTAGGGTTTTGGGTTTCCTCTGATAAACTCAGAAATAGAATCACTGGGTGATGAGGTGGTTCCATTTTCTTTTAAGATATTTCTATACTTCTTTCCACAGAGGCTGTACCTACCTGCATTCCCACCAATAGTGACAAAAGGTTCCCCTTTCTCCACATACTTGCTAGCACTTGTTGTTTGATGATTTATGGATTCTAGCCATTATGACAGGTGTGATGTGATATTCCATTGTGGTTTTAATTTGCATTCTCTGATGGTTAGTGATGCTGAGCATCTTTTCATATGTCTGTTGGCTATGTGTATGTCTTCTTTGGACAAGTGCCTATTTGGGTTCTTTGCCCATTTTTTAATTGGACTTTTTGGTGTTGAGTTTTAATAAGTTCTTCATAAACTTTGGATATTAACCCCTTATCAGATGTATCTATGAATACGTTTTCATATTCAGTGGGTTGCCTCTTTATCTTGTCACTGGTTTCCTTGTGTAAAAATTTTTTTAGCTTAGAAATAAGTTACATTTTGGGGGGGTGGGAGGGCTTGATTGGGTGGGAGGTGGGGGGGTGGGAGGACTTGAATGGGAGTAAGGGGGTGAAAACTGTACTTGAACATTCATTCAAATAAAAAAAAGAAAAAAAAGAAATAAGTTACATTTTTATATGCCAATAATGAATTATCAGAAAGAGAAATTAAGAAAACAATCTCATCACAATTGCTTCAAAAAGAATAAATTACCTAAAATGAATCTAACCAAGCTTGTAAAAGACTTGTACTTGAAAGATTATAAGACACTCAGTAAAGAAATTGAAGAAGATACAAATAAGTGGGAGCACATATTGTGTTCATAGATAGGAACAATTAGCATCATTAAAGTGCCCATATTATCCAAAGAAATCTATAGATTTAACAGAATTTCTATCAAGATACCAACGATGTATTTCACACAACTAAAACAAATATTCCAAAAATTTATGTGGAACCACAAAAGACACTGAATAACAATAGTGATCTTGAGAAAGAAGAACAAAGTTGGAGGAATCATGCTACCTAAAATCAAACTATAAGGCCACACTAATCAAAATGGCATGGACCTGGTATAAAAACAGACATATAGATCAATGGAACAGAAAAGAGAGCCCAGAAATAAACTTACGCTTTTATAGTCAATTAATATATGACAGGGGAAGCAAGCATATATAATTGGCTAAGATAGTTTATCCAACTAATGTCTTCTTCATTCACCAGGTTAAGAAAGTTTTCAGCCACTATTTCTGCAAAGAAGTTCTCAATATTTTTTTTTCTGGTACCCCATGAGGTGGATGCTATATGTTTGTGTTTTTCCAAAGATCCTGTATACTTTCCTCATTTTTTAAAATTATTTTTCTTTTTTGCTGCTTTACTTGGGTGTTTTCTGTTATTTCTTTCCTCTAAATTGCTGATTCAATCTTCTACTTCATCTAACTTGCCGTTTATTCCTTCTTCTGTATTCTTTTCAGATATTGTATTCTGCACTTCTGACTAGTTCTTGTTTTATGGTTTCTATGTCCTTTTTCATGCTTACTATCTTTTGTTTAAGTCCTCACTGAGATCATGCATTCTTCCTCTTAGGTCCTTGAGCATCCTTATAACTACTGTTTTAAATTCTGAATCTGGTATCTTTGTTTCTTCCATTTCATTTAATTATTTTTTTGGGGGGGATTTTTCTTATTATTTCATTAAAGGAGTGCTTATTTGTCTCTGCACTTTGTCTGCATATCTGTGTTTGTCTCTGTGTATTAGGTAGTTATGCTATGACTCCCAAACTTTTTATATTGGTTTTATATTTTAAGTATACTCTGGGGCTCAGTGGTGTGATCTTTAAGATATCCTGACCTTGTTGTTCCAGGAATGTCTCTAATGTGGATTATGTGTGTCTTCTTCTTGTAGTTGGGTCTAAGGTGCCATTGACTCATCCATGGGTGGTGTTAACCATCATGTTGGCTGACTGTAAGGATAAACCTAGATTACAGTGTGTGAGGGACTGTATGGAGGCTGCTCCCTGGGCTGCAGCTCTTTCCAGCAGAGTCCAGTGCCTGCTACAATCTCTTTTTGGGTGTGCCAGTTGGGTGGTTAGTTTGGTCAAATGCTGGTATGGTTTTAAGCACACTATTGGTTACACTTTTTCTGGGTCCACTTGGTGGGATTCCAGTGCAGGTCAGTGTCAGACACTGCCTGTTACCAGCTTTGATCTACCTGTCTGGACCTACCACAGAATTCACTGTTTGTGGCTACCTCTACTGGATCTTGGCGTGCATGGGAGGGGCCACAGTGCATACATCAGTTGGCTTCCTCTAACTCTGAGCCAGGAGTAGATCAGTAAAAAGTCCAACACATGCTGAGGTCTGCCTCCTCCTGTTGGCTGAGATCTGGCTATTCCTTAGGGTTGCCTGGTCTTCCTGAAGAGGCTTCTGTTGAAAGGAAGTAGAGTGTGCCCAGTCTGGATGCAACCCATAGACTCTTCCACAAGGCATGAGCTCAATAGGGCAGAACAGCTAGGGTCAGGAGACTGGGCTAGTGGGCCTCCTACTTGGTGGCAGCATGACCAGGAATTCAATGGGCAGAAATGACTCTCTACTCTAGAGCCGTACCACTCAGTCCCCTGCCCTAGCTCCTCCAGAAAGAGTGTACCACAATTTCAGTTTGAGTGCCTAGTCAGTCCCCCTGCAAAAGCAAGCTCATTAGGGAAGAGACTTCAAATTTCAGAAGATGGTCAAAAGAATCTTCTGTTGAGGAAGTGGCACAGGCTAAGCTTACAGTAAGGGTAAGAATGTCACCCCTCCATCCCAAGCTGTAGCTGCACAACTAGGGCTGGTCTGAATCCCAGATGACAGACTTCCAATGAGACACACTTTAAAGGTCCCAGCTCTGCACAACAACCCAATCCCCCTGCAGGACTGAGCTCAGCAGAGTAGGGCCACTGGTAAGACATAGGTGATTCTTAACATAAGTGTAAATATTTTCATTCGATTATAAAAAATAATTATGTTGACAAGCAATTGATTGGAAAATAAATGAATCTTAGGAAAGATTAATGTCATTAATGAATATGATGGCTCTTAAAAATGTGATAATAAAATGAAATATAGAAGTCACTTTGGCATAACTTTTTAAAAGATTTGTATTATTTCTTATAACCAGATACCAATGAAGTCTTTCTTGAAATTTTTATTTGCCAAATTTCAGTTAATTACTTCAAACTAAAGACCAGTCATGAGCTGAGTAAATGATATTAGAAGAAAATATTATGAGATCACATAGTCATGGCAAGAGATATTTAGATATTAAAGAAATTAATGTAGCCTATTCCCAATGAGCTAATGGAGATTCAAAGGATTTGACTGATAAACACTTATATACTTGGGAATTTTGAAAGATGATAAAGAGAGATGTGGTGTACAATATTATATTCATAGGTCAGAATGTTATAAAATGTTATATGATAACGTAGAGTGTTTGATAATTTAGCAACTACATTTTTCTAGATAACACAAGCACATTTTCTACATAATGAAAGTATATACAACTATATGCTTTAAATAAGAATTCTAATAAATTAATATACTCTAACTGTTTAAAGGTATATTTATGTCAAGTGGCTTAATGATTTTATACTCTAAAATAAAAACACAAGGCACCAGGTGAACCAGATGGTGCTCTCTGCAAGTTATAGCTTTATCTTATGTAATGTGAAAAAACACAACAACAACCAAAAATTGTTTGCTTGCTTTTTGTGATAGTTGAAGCTTACAGGTAAGAAAGAGCTTATTGCCCATACCTAAGTTTAGAGCTGGTTAGTAAGCAAAGCTGAGAGCAGATGTCAGAGGTTTAAAAAATAAAGTAAAAAGGCTGGACAGATAATTTATTCTGAGAAAATGTTAAAGCTGTTGGAGGGCCTTCATAGCTCAGAATCAGCAACTAAATTATGTGATATCTTTATTTGAACTGCTATATGAGTATAAGAAAAAACAATGGTCATAGAAGTAAATAGAATGTGAGCTTTATCATAGGTAGTAGAGAGGATGAATACTACAAAAACAAGCAATAAAAAGATGTAAGAGCAAGCTATGGTTAATACTACAGTCCCTTAATTTCAAAATAGACTTGTGTTTCTTTAAATATTTACTCTTATACCTTTCTTTGTTTTTTAAAAAAGAAACAACCTGGAAGACATCACCTAAAGAAAGAGTAATATTTTTCTGTATTAAAAAGCATGATTAAGTAAGCTAATTATCTAAGTAAATTAAACTGCTAGTTTCTACTTCTACCATGGTGGATATATACCATTTTACTCATTTCAAATATTTGTTTCTGATATCACCATTTGACTGATGGCAAGCTACATGAACTATAGGGAGAAACAAAAAGAACCTATTTGTAACTTTTGGCAACACAATATATTATGTATTTTATAAATCTTTATCATATTTCTAAATGCATAGGTAGTTCTGTTATTTACATTGACTCCACCATACAATGATAATAAATCACTGTTTATCACATTTATAGCACAATATACTTTTATATAACATCCTCTAGAGCTGTGAAGGAAAAAAGGATAAAGCAAGAAGTTTCATGAACTAGTCTTGATAAATCTATAATTTCTTAAAATTAGCACATGACAAAGCTTAGATGAGGCGCTCAATCAATGCTGAATGCATTATTTGGGTATATATAAAATGCCCCTTATATCTCACTAATTTCTGGTTCCTGATTAGTCTGTTCCTAAATCAAATAGATCTCCCAATTACTTGAAGGCTTTAGTTCTTTCCCTTTCTTGCACTGTGGATGTTTAGAAATGACGATGCTATAGAAAAATGTCTCAAAGCAATGGCACTTACTTCCAGCAGTTCTGTGGATCTCCCCTCTGTGATGCTCCTTGCTTTAATTCCACTATAAATCCTCTGGTTTAGTAGAGAAATGGGGTTACCCACTCTTGATCGTTTAGCCTTGTAATTTAACCACAATGTCAATTTCTCAGGCTCCATATATGGACAATTGGAAAAAAAAAAAAACAAAATCATCTTACTCACCCTTGTAGTGTCCCATAATTTTAGACTGTTGCATCTGCAGAGTACTCAAAAAATAAGCTTGCTTGTTTTCTTTCTTTCTTT
>PVIA01017342.1:0-15917 GCA_004024845.1 Tonatia bakeri
GGCACAGTCCTTAACACTTTGCTACTGTCTCCATTTGAACATTTCTCAAAAGTGCTTCTTTTTCTCTATGACTATTGACTTATGGGGAAATCCTACCTTTCTCCTGCAGAAACCACATCTACCTCTTCCCCTGGCAGAATATTTTCCATTACTGTTTTTAGTTCCAAAGCAGGTCCTAGGGTGGGGATGGTGAGGGGAGGCTTTATTCAGACACTGGGGGGTGCCCTGTAGCCACCTGCAGACCTGTGGTGTCTATGATCCAAGGGGATGACACTTTTTGGAAAGTGTTAGTATGACAGAACAGTCCTGGGAGGACAAACGATATACTATTACTGAATGGACGCACCCTTGTGCTCTGGGGGTTCCCAATCCTGTACTAGGTTCGCCTTGCCTGCTGCCAGGGAAAGACGTCTCTCAATGCCAGAGATTGGTGCAAAAGAAGGGGATTATTTATTTAAAGTTATACAAACTTAAGAGTAATGACTTAGTGTCTTCATTGAGATCCCAAAGTCCTTTAGAATACCCACAAATGCACAGTCCTTCCTTCCCCCTGTGCCCAGTCCAGAGTACCGTATCTCAGAAAAAGAAATAGAAGTCCGTGGCTCTTCTCTGCTAACCTGCTTGTTCCCAAAAAGATGCTGCATAGTTGCTGTGCCTGGGTTTAAATCCCAGTGCCAATCTTCCTCTGTTGCACCATTTCCGACTCCTCCAACAATTGGCCACAGCTGCCAGCATTCCCATATCTTTCCAGCTTTACTGGGCTGCCATAGTAATACTGGGCAGGTGTGGCCCTGTGGTGTGGAGCCAATCATCTCCAAGCTCTTACACAGGCTCTGTAACCAGGGGGACTTGCCTCCTAGTTATGTCATGGGTTGAAATCACTCCCATCTCCCTGGCTAGAAGTGTGGCCACAGCTGTTTAACATATCCATGAAACCAGTTAAATGTTATAGATATGTTAAATGACCATTCTAGAGGTTATCTGCAAAACTGTTGCTATTCAAAACAATTCTCAATGGCCCTGCTTCATGGATCCCATCCCCTAGGTCAGACTTGTGTGTATGAGGACACCCTGTATATACATTTTTTCTAATATTTTCTGGACACCAAGTTCTGAACCTCATTACAAATCCTTATTTGACCCCACCCTTGGCTGCACCCCATTACATTAGTGCTCTTTTCTTTTTGTGTGTGTTCCTTTTATAGGGGCATTTCCCTTCTGTAGTCAGGGACGTCCTTGTCTCATAGACAATCAGGATTTTAACAACAGAAATGCAAAGAAGTAGAGTCAGCCTTCAGTATTGGACATTCTAAATAGAATTCCTGAGTCCATATGGTCCTGAAAGCTAAGCTTTCAAGAGAGAGAAAAAGATTTTCTAAATTACTGGGCTCAACTGAATCCTTCTTATAAGGTCAATGTCACCAAGGAATAAAGTGTCCACTGCCTAATGGAGTTGGAGGAAGAGGAGAGAAGAGTTTTCCTCAAGACTGGGAGAGGGGCAGGGAGTTTCTGCAGGTGGCCGAGGGTGGTAGCCTGCTTGCATTCATGTCGTATGTGGCTGGTTTTAGAGAGGGTGTGCTCTGGAAAATTTCCATAGGCAGTCTTGGAGTAAAGGGCAGTAGCAGGTCACACATCTTGAAATGACCAAAGTTATGGCAAACACAGATGGCCTATAAGACCTCAGGACCCTTGAACAACCATGGGGTAGGAGGAGTGGTTTCTTGAAAACAGAGAGTAGATTTTGCATAGGTGGTGTTCATGTCAGATTTATTTTAAGAAGAATAAAGGGATATGAGTATTCTTAACAGCATGAGAAAGTAATTAATTCCAAAGACAGGGTTAAAGCCATGAATGAATCTAAAGGGGGCTAATTTGTTCCCAGAATATGGAAGGAAATGACAGAAGGTTGATGAAACCTGGAGAATTTAAGTTTACATTTTCTCTGTAAGTTAGTCATATTATTCCACTGAACTCGCTTTAACTTCTGGTCCTAGTCATACACTAACAAGGATCAAGGCTGACAAACAAAAAAGAAAATGCCAGATTCTCTCCTAATGGGTTAGGACGTTTTTGCTGCATCAGCCATTTGTGCTCAGCTTTGGGTTCCTTTGTCCTGGATGATCAACTCTTTTCCCAAGCCCGACTCTCTTCCACCTTGAGTTCTTTGTACCTTCCTGTGGCAAAGGGAACTGTCTTTGGCTGGTGCCCCACAATTAGTACAGTGAAGTGTTCAGTGAACTCAGAGGGATCTAGAGAGTGTCTGGGCACAAATCCCATCCAACGTGTTCCAAGAGTATTTTGTGAATGGTCAGAGCTTAGTGCCAAAGATCACCTGTACAGGTGGAGAACCAAATCCCTGTGAGCAGACAGCTTGGGTTGAATGCAGGTTGAAGTGTGGGCCCCCATTGCCTCTCCTTGAGGCACCTTTAGGAAGTCACAAAAGGTGCACTATTGTTTGCAGGGGCCATGCAGGTAATATGCTGCTGCTGCATTCAAGAGACACAGAACACTCTCCCTCTGCTTGCTCAGAACTCATGGTTGAAGACAATGTAGGACAGCTGGTGCGTCACACTTACACTGTAGTGCCGGGTGGCTGGACATGCCTTGCACTGCCACAGTCTCCCAGGCTGTCACCACTGCTATCCTAAAAGCACCCACTGCCATTGTTCCCAACTTTTTCCTTGTTCTTTTCCAAGAGGTGACAAGAGCTTCCCATACTCATAGGCTCACTGGGAAGCAAGCTTATTTTTTTAAAAACTGTAATAAAATATACAGATTTTTTTTATTTTAACCATTGTTACACAGTACACTCACAGTGTGCAGCCACCAGCATCATCCCTCTCCAGGACTTTTCATCGTCTCCAGCTGAAACCCTGCACCCATTGGACCAACTACTCATTCCCCTTCCCTCCCAGCCCCTTCATTTCAAGTGTGATGAGGGCAGTATTTTTGGAATGAAAATGTTCATTTCCTGTTGACTTTCTTACATGCAACCCTCCCTTGATTCAGCTAGAGGTACTCATTACTTTAGGAAGTATCAGGATTATTAGAGGAGAAATTAAAAGAACAATAGTTAAATGTTCAGGTGTTAACTTCCAGAAGAGGGTTTCTGAAGCTCTGGCTTTCAATAAAAAATAGGCTTTACAGAGAGAGACAAAATATCCTTCCAAATTCCGAAACTTCTGAGAAGCTGAGGTGGGCACATATGAATAGAATGTCCTGACTCAAGATCATCTCTTCTTCACTGCACATGTCTTTAGGAGTCGAAAAATTAGCAAGCAGCATAACAACTGTTTTAAAACTATTTAAGTAGCTATTATGAGTGAGTATGAAGATTTCTATGTTACCTGGAAGACAGAACCTGGACGGGTCATTCAGATGGCATAGCCCTTATGAATTAAAATTGCTTTTCCAAGTCTCTCTCCAGGGACTATGTGAGCAGAGACTGACTGACCTTGGATTTCATGGCAGGGTCATGCTCTGGCCGTACATGGTACATGACTTCCAGGTTTCCTCCTTGCTGACATCCTGTGACCTGTTTCAAGTGCAGGCAGAATTACGGTGCTTCCCAGTGTGGCCATACCCATGGAGCAGTAGGCGAGTTTTATAGTTTTCAGAGGGTGGAATCAACCTGCCCATGAAATACTCATAGAAAGGGCCTGTGGGGCTTTCTCTGAGCTTCAATACACAGCAAGTAGCACAAACTTCAGGACAAAACACAACAACAAACTTCAAAGCCTCACAGTCCATGACAACTAGTCATCTGTCTACTGAAATGAAGAAAAATAAGGACCACTGAGTGATTTTTCTTCTAAGATTAAATTACTCAATTGAAAGAAATGTGCATCATTGTAATATTAAAACTTTTCTATTTTTCTTATTTTACCTTATTCTTTTAGCATTATAATATTTTTAAACATTTTGAGGGAGATAACTGGTAAAAGACTTTGATAGTTGCCACTGTTTCCAAGTGTACTAACTTTGCACAGCCAGAAAGACAAAATGCTGCTCTTTATTGGAAATCAGCGTCAGGCTACAGCTTTTAGGGGTGAGGAGAAGTAAACTTTATTCTTATTCTTATTTGCGAATATAGTATTCTTGCCAAAATAAGTGAGAATATAATCAAACCTTCAGTCTACCTTTGTCCAGTTCATGGAGGGGTAACTTAGATGTCACTAGGACAGAACAACCAAATTCGTCCACCAGTTAGAACATTCTGCAAAATAACTGGTTTTGCTGTTCTGTAATTACTGTCTCCCCTTGGAAGCCCCAGGCCTCCGTCTCATTCCTTAGCTTAGGCTGGCATTTAAGCTTCAAGGACACAACTGGCCCATGGGTTTCATACTTTTACAGGGCTTGTAAAAATTAATAAACAGAGCTGTTTTAAAATGCAGTCAGAACTGCCTTGCTTATTCCTCAAACCTTTAGGATGTTAAAACTGGGCAAAACGACCTCTGGACTGGGCTTGAAGCAGTACTGAGACCTAAAGAACCATTTGCAAGAACAAGAAAGCAGACAGTATGAATACTGGACTAATGGCTGTCAGACTGAACACTAAGAACCTGCTTCAGAATCAGTGTCACTATGTTAGCTCATTGCTCCAACATAAATGTCTTCCTTCCGTTCATGTGATTGGCCTTCTCCCCTCTGTCGTGAATACCCCTTGCTTTTGTCTCTTAATCAGAATATCGTTTGGGTTTCTGCCTGAAATCAGTGCTTCTAGAATAGCTATCTTTTTGATTTCAAATAAATGCTTCTTGGCTCTTATGTTGGTCTGCTATTTTTTCAGATAACAGGCTCCCATGAGTCATTAAGTTTGTTTTGCTCCTGTTAATATGTCTTATGTCCATTTGATTACTAGATCAACCAAAGAACTAACAAGGGTAAAGAAAAAATTCTTCCTCCCCAACATCACATGCTACATTACAGAATGAATACTGAGCAGAGGAGTATAAAAGATTGCCCAGTTGTAGTCAGATGGCCTGACAGTCTGAATCATTAATAATTGAATGGTAAAATTTTATCTAAATCTCTTAAACTTGTTTTTTTCCCCAGCTCCCAAAGAGTGTGGTTAAAATAAGTCAGTTGTAAGTTTCTTTTCATTGCAAAATTCTATGATTTCAGTGGGACAATGTATGAACACATAGACCCAGGGAAAAACCTTAAGACTGAAAATCTACCTCTGTAAGTGGAGGACAGGGTGAGACTGAAGAAAGAAATAGGCCACTCCAGTTTGGTAATTAACAGAGTTTATTAAGGAGAACTGCATACAAAGGGTGTCTTGGGTGATGGCAAGAGGAAGTGGATATCTACCATGCTTCTTGGCAGATGCTACAGAATTATGTAGAACAGGGCTGGGTGGATGGGGTACTGGGACGTGACTCATCCCAGATAAGGGAAACGCCTTACATGCTTGCCCAGGTCAGGGCAGCAGCCTGTTCCAGGAACCAGCATGCTTGGGGCACAGGGCACACACATGCACAGGCAGTCTCAGGGGGGATTTACAGGAATGAGTCTGTTCTGACGAAGATCCAGCTCATGGATCCAGCAGTGGGCACATCATGGAACAGTCTCTCCTTCACAAACAACATACTTCATATACCAAGACCTTGTCTCCATCCCTTCTCTGTTCCCTTGGCAGGAACCCTGCAGGCTGGAGTCTCATCCTTTGTCACCTGGCCAGGCTGCCCACATGGAGCCTCAGCCCTGAGAGGGACAGTGCCACACAGCCCACTCCCAGGGGACCCTGCTGTAGATAGTTGTGAGACTCCCTTCCTTCCCCTCCTCCCCAGGCCTGCACACCTCTTCACTCCCTTTTGATCAAAGAAAAGTACTTTTAAACAACAGTCACTAATAAGGAAGCACCTGAGTCTGGGTGATTCTGGGAAGATTAGCAGCTGTGTCCTGGGGTCATTTCCTGCTGCACCCCGGCATTTCCAGGGGTGCACATGCAAGGGGGCTGACTACTCCTTGCAATCCCTTTTCAGGGGCACCCCCGTCAAACCTCAGGCCAGGGTGTTTGGTTGGGACAAACACTGCTGTCCCTCTCCTGGAGTCGGACCTTACCCTCAGGCTGTGACCCACAGCACAGCTACAGTCTCTGCAGGTAGGTTCTGTTCCCAAAGCAAAGTTCTCAGCCAGCTAATGAGTTGAGGCCCATGACTTGCCTCAGCAGGCACAAGTGTGCTGGGCTCCAGGAACCTGTTGTGGGCCCATACTGGGTACTTAGTAAACTTCTGGGAAATGATGTATCCGAGCAGGTACCTCCTCCTGAACAGTTTGGCCGGATTAAACCCTCAGGAAACAAATAAATAAACAAAAATTCAACAGCAAACAAAAAAGAAGAAGAAGCCCAACAAAATTCTTACATTCTCTCCCTTATAATAACCACTTAATTTTTTCTTGAAATAACAAACACCAAATTCTTCTGAAAATATCATTCTGCTCCCCCTTTGGGGGTCCCTGCTTTGCTAGGCTGATGTAAACACAGTGGTAGTTGTGTGCAGTACTCTACAAAACCTACTGCTAACCTGAATATCTTTAGGTTCCAGTTTTATCTTTATTCTCTTCTTTAGAAAAATTGTGGTAAAAGAGACATAAAATTTGTCACTTTAACCACCTGAACTGCACAGTGAGGGGCATTAAGGACATCACAGTATTGTGCAGCCGTCACCACCATCCATCCCCAGAACGTTTTTCATCTTGCAAAACTGAAACCGTCTTTGTGCTCTCAGTGAAGGCCTTGCACCTTTAAGCTCAGACCTCCCACCCCTCTCTGTGTCACAACCTGCTTGGCATCTAACCACTGTTTCTGCAGAAACAGCCATGTCCTATTTGCTTTTCTGAGGTCACACAACCAGGGTTTAGTAAGACTGTGTGGACTCTGGACATTGATGGGGCCAGATGGAGCTTCATGTTTTCAGGAATCCTGTAGTTATCATAGTAAGTCTCTTTTTGCAAAAAGCCCTGCCAATTCCCACCCTGAGTTCTGATTCCTTTTCGAAAGTGTGGGACCCAGATTTTGGAACCAATGAGAAGTCCCAGAAATGCCCCCCAGCCCACACCATAGAAGCTCTGGGTCCCTGGGGTGCTTTTGTCCACATGGGATGTCAGGCAACCAGGGCAGCCCAAATTAGGACTTTGTACTAATGGGCACCCACAGCCCACAGGGGATGAGGGACATGTTGCCCAAGTGCACTTCAAAGACATTCTAAGAAAAAAGGTCCAACAAAAGTCTATTCTTCCAGCTCCTAAGAACTTGCAATTTTTGATTGTCACTGTGGCTACAGGAGGTGAAAGGTCAAGCCAGCTACCAATGGTGGGGCTTTGCCAGACAGTTTAAGCATGACCAGAACTCAGGGCAGTGGTGACCTGGAATGTCCCCTGGAATGTCCCCCATAGCATTTCTCAAGATGGGACAGTGAACTCAGTTGTCCTTAAGCTCTTCAAAGTTGGCTTGTAGTGATTTCTAGGTGTGGCTTTAACTTTCAGGAGCCCAGGTGGCCCCATGAAATTATAAATAGGTGCTGTCCTCCCACCTGCATCAAACAAAAGTATAAAGACACTTACCGTACTTTGTTTTATTTGCTCAGCATCCTCCCTCAGCCCCATATCTCCTATTAACAGAACTCTGTTCTTGGGGAGAAGTACTCCTTTCTCAACATCATCCCAGGGTCACCTGGGAGAGGCCAATCATGCAGCTCTGCATCCCTCAACCGTCCTGTTTGCACAAGGACAGCTCTGTGACCCAGGCTGGAGCAGTCAGAACTCCACTGCGGGATCCATCTATTCACAAACAGATGCTGCTGGAGGCAAACCCCTTACCTCTGGGTTCCAGCTGCCTGGTGTGCATCCCTGGGATGGGAAGTGCTCTGTTGAAGTGGGAGAGAGTGGAGCCCATGTTTGGCAGGGAATTGATACAAGACAAAGAGGTTCCACTCTTCTCAGCATACCACAATTTCAATATCAGTGCCAACCTTTCCTGACATGTATATCTGTTGTTTTTATTAATGTTTTTATTTATTTTATTAATGTTTCTTTTCATTACATCATCTTTATTGTGAATTCTATTCCTACTACCAGAAAAACACTGTTACCTTTTTAGTCCTTTCCTTCCATTTTTTTTTGTTGCCCACTATTTTAAGGGAGTCTTGAGATGTAATTAAATATAGGTTGGTCACTTAGAGCTTTGTCACTTACAGCTCCATGCAGGTCACATCTAGAGTCTCCACCTGATGCCTGTGGAGAGGGGTCTGTATAGAGGGAAGGGTAGGATGTTATGAGTATTTGGCAGGTGGTTTTCTCTTGCTCCATTCCTGCCACCTGTGTACAGAAACATGCAGCACCCTGGGTCCCCTATTGCCGAGACTAATGACCCTCTTTGGGTTTTTGATTCACCCAAAGGAAATGCACAGAACCTCTTTTCTTTAAAGTGAGAACATATGTGAATATCACCTGGACTCTTTCTACTTCTTTACACCATTCTCAATTGTAGTAATGATTACACAGCTACATAAACTGGGTTGTTTCCTGACGTGAACCCCGGTTTGTGGTGTCCGAGGCATATGGATGAGACAAGACAAAATCACACGGACTACCAAGTCCTGTGGAGGAAAAGGGATGGCATGGCTTCTTTCTCAAGAGGAGAAAAAGCCTCTGAGCTCCTTGACCACTCTCTGAAGAGGAGAGTGCCTTGACCCTTGCCTTGACAAGCTTTATTGCTTTTCTGGGCACATTACATGATGGTCCTCATTTACTATGCACAGGTTTGCTTTAGGTGATTACCTTTTATAGAAAACAAAGGAGACGATGCCGCTAATTACATCACAGAAGAAGGATATTTGCAAATGCAAAGGGAAAAGTGGTTGAACTGGTTATACTGAACCTTGGAAGGTTTAGCATGGATTTTAGGAAGTTACTTCAAATATATGCAGTAAATATTTGCTGCCTCAATTCAGGGTGAGGGAGTTTTAACAAAAGCAAGTCTCATAGCAGTCTAGGTACAATGCATGACTAATTCCCTATGGGAGAAACTATCCGTGGGCATGGGTACTGTACATCTCCAAGTGGGAGCTGGGCTCATGCCATGCAGAATGGTCTCCTATATTTCCCCTCTTGTTTTTAGTTAGGACTGCCATTGATCCCTCAAAGCTTGCTACTTGCTGGTCTCTCACACGACCCTGGGAAAATAATTGGCAAATATGTCAAGGTACATAGAGCATTATTATTATCAGTAAGCAGCCAGTGATTTCAAAGACCCACATTCTCAGAATAAGCCCATCAATCATTGTCAGGCAGTAATAATCAAATAGATAACATTCAAAGAACTATGAGGGCCTATTCTGAGTCAGGGTCAAATAGCTAAAGGGCCATAAAATTTTGGGGAAACAAACTCATTTCAGGTTTGGGCTCTTATCATTTAAATTGAGAGTATTAGCAAAGTAGGTTTCATAGGATTTTATGCATTCTCTCTTAGGCCTGATCACCCTGGGAAACCCACTCTTTCCAGCACAGGGCCACACCCACCTCTAGCATTGTTTTGGGCTTAGGTCAAGCAGGGGAAGTAAGGCAGCCAAGAGATTAGGAGACTTCTTGCAGACAGAATGAGGATTCAGGCTATGTCAAAGCCAAAGAGCGAGGGTCCATCACCCCCTTTTTCTATAGCCCTCAAGTCCTTCCTTGAGGGCCTCCTTGTGATCATGCCTGTCTTAGGTTGTCCCTCCCTTGAGGAATTGTACATGTCATTGGCTAACCAATATTGCACTGGGAGCCAGGCAGGGTGAAGTAAAGTAGGTAGAGGTGGTGCTCCTGCCAGGGAGATAAGCTTCATCTCCTCAGTGGCTTAGGGTCCTAAGGTCTCTCACTCAGCCTTAGCCATGGGGAGTTACAGTTTCTGAAACCAGGCAGGATGGTTCCCAACATCTGATCTCCCCCTTTGTTGTTTGTGAATACAATTGTAGTTGTTAAGCCTATGAAACCTACTATTTGCTGTTCCTGAATTAGATCTCAAGAAAACAACCTCCATATACATCATAAAGCACAAATAAAAATTTAGGCAAGGAGGCATACAAGGGCTGCTAGGACCTAAACTTGTAAAATCAGTCCATTAAACCAGTTTTTGGGGTTCTCCCATTATAGATCATCGTAGATAGTCTGGAACACTTTGTTCAATAAGGCCTTTGCTCAAGCATTAAGAGCCTTGATGTCTCCCCATGTGGTAGGGACATGCTTAAAAGGAACATTATGGGGCACTGGGGGGGGGGGCTGTTGTCTACTGCAAGAGGTGCTTGAGCCTCGGCCCGTCACTGAGGCAGGCTACATCCCCCTCCGTTGGTAGACCCAGGACCGGGAGTGACTGTGTGAGTGTCCATTTTCCTTCTGGTTGCTCAGGGTCAGCTGGGCCATCTGGTCTGTCAGTCAATTGGTTCTTGGCTCTAGGTAGCAGAGCTTGGTGTCTGTCCCACTCATATAAGGCTTCACTCTTTTGTCTGGTAACCAGAGAGGACCTGTAGGGATGGAAACACACGCAAACCCTCCTCTCCAAGTTAAGAGATCTACAAGGCCTTGCCAAGAGCCATCTCCCAGTGGATCTCTATATAAAACCTGAGGATAAGATGACTTTGGCTCTTTCTTCTGAAAATGTTTCTCAATTGGACTACAGAGTGATTCATCACAATTAGAAAATTATATGTAAATATGGCTAACATAATCAAATTTTGGGGGTAGGACTCGTGGCTCCCTCTTTTTTGTTTTTTAAGAAGATTTTTTAAAATATGATGAGCCCATTCTACAATTGCCTGATTGCTTGGATTGTAAGGTATTCCTGTTTTATGTTGGATATTCCAGTGCCGAAGGAAGACCTGAGTAGAATGGGCAAGGTATCCAGGGTCATTATCAGTTTTAATTTGCTGAAGCCATCCTAAATGACTAAAGGCCTCAAACCAATGGGCTTGTATATTTTCAGCAGATTCTCCTGTTAAAGAGGATGTGTATAGGGCACCAGAGTAAGTATCAACAGAAATATGAACGTAGTTGAATTTTCCAAAGAGAGCATAATGAGTGACATCTGTTTGCCAAATTATTTGAGAACCTAGTCCTTGAGGATTAACTCCTGTAAATGGGGGTGCCTTGCTAAGGGCTTGGCCATCAGGATATTCTTTAATAATTTGCTTGGCTTGGAAAGACAGGCCCCCTGCTATTTCTGCAAGCTGCAATGAGTTTAAGAAGAAAGATAATTGCTCTGTTGTTCTCAGGACCTGGTAGGTCCTAGGTTCAGAGTTTTCAAGGAAAGTGGGAGAGATGGGGGTGGTGGTGTGCTCTGCTTAAATATGTTTTAGACAAAAATGGTTATGCACCAAGGGCCTTTTGTGACTCAATTGACTAACTATTCCCTCTGGGAATAGCCAGTTCTTTCCCAAGGAAACAATCAGTGTTTAGAGGTACTGAGTTAAAAATGGTACTTAGTCTTCCACGGAGAAGGGCTACTTCTCCCAGGGAGACAGTACACCTATATTTCATTTTTACAATAAAGGGTCATGGCTCCGGCATAAACAAGGATTGTTAATATTTCTTTAACATGTCACACCCCAAATCCCACTTACAGCTTGCTTTAAATTAACAAATTTATGAACACATTCATAAATTTCAGAAATAGTTTTTTCTCCACTGGCAAATATATTTACTTATTGTTGTTGTTAATTCTTAGTGATTACTGCATTCCTTGAGTGTGCTCAGAAGTGAGCTGTCCCATTATCTAGTGCCCTTCACAACTTTACGGGTACTGGACAAGAGGGAAGGAGGATATTAAGCTCCACACGCCTTGTTGCTAGGATTGAAGGAGTCCCTGGGCCTCCAGAAGGAGGATTCAGAGTAGTTACAAGACACATTTTCTCATTGTTTTTCTCCCTGTGCTTTTTAAAAAGATTTATTTATTAATTTTTAGACAGAATGGAAGACAGAGAGAATGGGAGAGAAATGCCAAAGTGTGATTGCCACTCACACACCCCCACCGGGGACCTGGCCTGTAACCCAGGCATGTGCCCTGACTGGGCATCAAACCTGTGATCCCTTGGTTTGCAGGTCAGTGCTCAGTCCACTGAGTCATACCAGCTAGGGCTCTTCCTGTGCTTTTTACTGTCTGAGGGAATTGAGCTTTTTCCTTCTTTAAACAACCAATTTAAATTCTTTCTGAGTAGAAGCCATATGATGTAACAACATTAGCAATCTTATTCTATTTACCAAAGGTTTAGCAAAATATTTTGAGACTGAACAGTTTCTTTCAAAACAAAAGCAAAAACAAAATTCAAGCAAACCAACATTTTCAAATTAAATCTTCTAAAGGAGGGAGTGAGACACTAACCTTGGAATCTTATCTCACACCACCTGGTGTTATTTCACCTTCTGCCCAACTTTTTCCTAAATAACTAAGTCTAAAGATCCCTTATGAAGGAGACATTCAGCAGCCCTAAAAAGCTGCTGAACTAGCTTAAAACATTGCACTTGATCCTTAGAGAGCCTGTTCCCCATGGTTGAGGATTCACAGAAACATTTAAAGAAATTTTTTAACACATAAAGCATCCTTTTTCTGAAATTCCTCCCACTGCAAGCACAGCGATTACAAAACCTGGTTCTCATAGTGAGGTTCCAGACTAGCAGCGGCAGCTGGGACCCTCCAATTGCTAAGTCAAAAGCTCTGGGGATGCGGCCAGCCCTCCAAGTTTTCACAAGTCCCCAGGGCAGTTGTGTGCAAGGTGGAGTTTAAGAGCCACTGCTTTGGGTCACACACTGACTGGTCTGTTTCTCACTGGGTTCAGGATAAGAAAAGGAACTCCATGAAGAAGTTCACAGTTGCTATTTTCACAGTGCCTCCCTGTGCCGGACACTGTATCAGGCTTTTAAATAAATATCAGCTCGTGAAATTGTCACAGATGGGAAATGAGTCTCAGAGAAATTGCTTTATCCCTGCTCTGATCTGGCTCTCAACAGGTGGGGGCTGTTGTTCAAATGACTTTAGCTCAGCTGGGGGCCTGGAGCTCTCCAGGTGCAGAGCAGAGAACTCCCAGGGTGTGGGGGAGTAAACTTTTGTGGTTACATTTAAAAGCTTATCCCGACCAAAATGTTTGAGAGCAGAGAACACATCTAAACTTTTGCATACGAAAAATGTGTTGTTTAGAGCATCAGACATGAGAACAAATATACTTTTAAAATAACTCACCTCATACTCGGGAACATGAAACTGCTGGAAGGATTGCATTTTATGAGATTTCCGAGCTAAGTGAATGTTCCCGGACACCGAATCTTCACTATCTTGTATGGTCCCATGAAGTTATTCATGACTCTCAACTGTCACTGAAGTCTCTTCCAGGACCCCGACTGATGTGGATGAGAAGTGCACCACTCTGGAACATGAGACAGTTTTAGGAGAAATGCAAAGTGAGTTCAGCCAGTAGCATACCATGCCTTTAAGTAATGCTGAATCACAGTGAGAAGAATGTTATTCCTTTAACTTCCCTAGAAGGCCTTTGAATTGCTCTGTGGGCAAAATCAATCCATGGCATTAAGTCCCTAGCACCTCAGCGAGCATTGCTAATCTTCCCTGTAAGTGGGAGTGGGCATCACTACAGAGCTAGGTTTGAATGACATTGTTTAAGGCTCACATATATTTTTATTTATGGCAGCAGTATTGGATTCCCATGTAAGGCAACCACATTAACTAGTTCATTTTCTTTCCTTAAAAAAGAAAGATTTTATTTATTTATTTTCAGAGAGGGGAAGGGAGGGATAAAGAGAGAGAAGCATCAATTGGTTGTTCCTCTGTGCTGAGAGCAGGTGAGAGTCTCCTAACAGCTGCCCCAGAGCCCTTGCTCCTCCACTGACACTGGGTATTTGCTCCCTACCTTAGAGCCACAGTTGTGCCACTCTGACGCCCAGCTGTCCAGAGACTGGGGGTGCACGTGGCAGTCAGACAAGAGGAGTGGGGAGACCACCAAGTGTCCTGAGTGGAGGCAGGTGGGGTGCCTCCTTCACTCACACCTTCAGGTCCCCTCTCCTGGCAGGTGGCTCAGCCTTTAGCCTCCAGCATTGTCAGGAGAGGGCAACACAAAGGGACAAGTTCTAAAGGCGCACAGCCTTCCTGCTGCCCCAGTGATTCAAATGTGGCCGAGTGGTCACAGGCCCTGGGGACATTCCAGCAGAGGTCAGGAGTGTGCAGGGTGCTGTCCTGGGAGGTAAAGAAGCACGACCCTGGCCGGAGCAATGCCACAGTGCAGTGAGCATGCTGCTGTCTGCAAATTACACTTTGGTCCCTGCAGGCCACGTCCAGGGCACCCTTCCCTTGGGGGCCTAACAAAGAAGCCCCCTGCATTTGCAAGGTGCATTCCCCTCCCACATGTGAGGCCCCTGGAGCCCACTGCCTTCCCTCAGTCTGATCTCCCCCAGGAGGCCCTGAGGGCGCCTCCTATGTGTGCCATGCTCTGCTTTTCCCTGGACTCCCTTAACACTGTTCTGTGAGGGCCAGGGACTGACAGGTGAGCTGCCTGGTCTAGGACTGGGGGCTCCAGACCCCTTGTCTTTCTGCCTCCTGCAAATGCCCAAGTGGACTTTCTTATCAGCAAGTAACAGATAGTAGAGTATTGCTTCCCGAGAGAATAGTGACATTAACTCCTAGGAGAAAGGGAAACATTTTGAAGATTGTCTTCCTTCAGTTTTTTTTTCCTGGTAGCAAAGCCACCATTCACTTAGATGATTGGAAAGCCCATCATTCTAAAAACCCAGATTCTAAAGTCCCATGGCACATAAATAAAAGCAGGCTGTACCTCTTAACAGCCCTTTTGGAGAACCTGGTTCCCACAATGAGTTACCCTCACATTGAAAGGTGCAGTTGGACCAGGGAAGGTGGCTCTGAACCACAGGAGCTGAGACAATGAGAGAAGCAGCCTCCCGGGGACCCTGCTGCGTCCCTGTGCTGAGTGAAGCTGGGGTGGCTCGTTTGGTGGAGAGAGTACCTGGTCCTTGAGGGCATCTCCTGTCACGGAGCCTCGTGACCCATCTCTGTGAGCACTGGCTGAAGGACTTGGTTGCACACAGTGAGGTTGGCTGGTAACTGGCCATCCTGAGTCTCATTTTGTCAGGAATCCTCTTGCAGATCCTTCCAGATGTGGAAAATTGGCCATAAGGAAGGCAACTGGAGGTATTATTCCTGAATGGAGAGGGTTGAGCAGCAGATAAACTCTCCTCCTCGAGGGGAAGCCATATGTCACATGAAGTGTGGCTCCTTCAGGTTAGAGCAAGGGTTCCTGGGGTGAAATCTTCATGTCCAATGGGAATTTTAAAAATTTCAGATCACAGATCTGGGTGGTTCTTGACAGTTCTGTCTGCCTCTCTGCCTATGCCCCTGTATCTCTTTCTCCATTTCTCATTTTCTTTCTCTGCCTCTCTTTTACACACACACACACACACACACACACACGTCTATCTCACCACCAACAGCTTTTCAGAACCTAGAAACTAGTAACCCACAGCAGGAGCATGATGACTCCCTCTAGGGGTGACTCCAGGAACTACTCAAGCAGCTGACTGAAATGGAAATACTGGCCTGGGGCATACACATAAGCTGAACCTAATTATTAAATTTGAAAAGCTGTTGTTTCACAGAAGGTCTAACCCATCTTATATCCCCAAATTGAGCCAAAATGACAGTGGAAACTGGAAAACTTGTGCACGAAAATGTCCCTGCTCAGGAGTTCTAAGCATCATTACTAAGGGGCGGCTCAGGACCCAGACACGCCATTACTGGCCAGCTGTGTGACTCCAGGCAGCCTCCCTGACCCTCCAGGCTTCAGTACCAGGGTGGCAGAAACCCCTGTAAGGCTTCCCTGAGGACGAAATGAGGCGCCACCTGCTCCACTTTTTGTCTGCTT
>PVIA01017343.1:0-15916 GCA_004024845.1 Tonatia bakeri
GAATCAGTGCTTTGTGCTCTACTTTGCAGCCTTGTCAAGGATTATCCCTTTCATCTTCCATCACAGCAGTTTGTTTCTGGAATGGACATGGATCTGACATCACACAGACTCCAAAGATGCAAACCCACTTTGATAAGACATTCATTTGTGGCAGGAATCATACTTTCCTAAGCCAGATACTTTACCATGGGCTGTTGTTTTAAGAGCAAACATTCTTTATCCACAAACTGCTCTCACAGGGTTGGGGCTCTGATAGGACGTATTCTTCCTGTGGTGCCTATTCACATGCACCGTATACAGTAAAAGTCCCCAGAGACAGGCTTCATTAGCAGAATGCCAGTAGAATGAGGGGCAAAAATCAATGTGTCCCACTTACTGCCAGCATGGGGAAGCATTTGATATTTAATATTCGCGAGAGTGCAACACTCAAGTACAGTTTTCTATTGATTTTCATTCCAGGGAGAGGCAGCAGGGGGGCACAGCTGTCCTGTGAGAGCTCTCACAAATCAATCAGCGTGATTTCCATGCTATTCTAGTGTTGAAACTGGCCTTGGTCTTATATTGACACATTCTGATGGGGTGATGTATGCCACTGTTACTGCAATAGTCAAAAGGAGCTCAGCTCTACTCTTCCAGAACCTGAGTATTTCTCCTGTAAAATCTTTATTTCCCAAGTTCATATACTTCTGAAATCTGTATAACTAAAGATGAAGCACTGAATCATCCCAGGTGCTTATTTTGCCAAGGGAATTTCCCAGTACTCTTTGTTCTTTATCCATTATTTTCACTTAATTAAATCGATGTTAGGAAGTAAAGAAAGAAAAGGGAGGAGATAGAATTGTATAGGTTTTATTGGCAACTCTCTTAAATAGTCCCCATATAACATTTGGTTTAGTAGTCGAAACAGTGGAGAGGTTAGAATTTACCAGAAATCAGTGCCCCATACATCGAGAATTTATAAATATCTAAAACTCTTCCCAGAAGTGTGATCACTGGGCCAAAAGGCAATTCCATTTCTAATTTTTTGAGAAAACTCCATTGACCCAGTGACCCCACTTCTGGGAATATATCTGAAGGAACTCAAAACACTAATTCAAAAAATAAATGCACCCCTATGTTCAGTGCAGCATTATTTATAATTACTAACATCTGGAAACAGCCCAAGTGCCCATGAGTAGATGAGTAGTGCATTTACACAATGGCATACTACTTGGCCATAAAAAAGAAGAAAATCTTACTTTTTGTGACAATAAGGTTAGACCTGCAGATTGTTATGCTATGTGAAATAAGCTAGTCAGAGAAAGACAAATACTGTATGATCTCATTTATAGGTGGACTCTAATGAACAGAATAAACTGATGAACAAAATAGAAGCAGAGGCATGGACACATGGAAAAGACTGGCAGCTGTCAGAGGGGAGGAGATTTGTGGGGCTGGACGCAGGCAATAGTTTGGTGACAGCCAGAGGGAAAGGGGGTGGCAGTAGGTGGAGGTGGACAAAGTGGGGAGGAAATGCGGGTGGAAAGAGACTTTGCTTTGGGTGATGGGTGCACAGTGCACTGTACAGATGAAGTTTTATTGAGTTGTACACTTGAAAGCTATATGGTTTTGTGAACCAGTATCACCCCAACACATTTAGTTTAAAAAAACTAGAAAACAAATCCCAAATTCTTACCTTTCTTAGTTTTAAGGAGTATAGACTTCTACAGCCACTTCTCATGGACTTCTACAGCCACTTCTCATGGCATGGCTCAAATTCTAAATATATTACTGCAACAGTTCAGTTTGGAAAAATTACTTGGACTCATTTTTTTTCAAAACTAAATCCATTCTCAACATTACAATGAAATGATAATGAAATTATAAAAGGAATCCTTTGTGGAAATATTTAGTCTTGCAATTATAAAAGGATAAAGATGTTATAATTATGCTAGAATGCCAAAGTGTAAATGATCTTCCTCAGTGTATAATATATTTCCCAAGTCCATGTTTTTAGGCCTATAGAAGAAGTTCTTGGAAGTCATACAAGGTGAATTGAATCAGTTAGTGTTTCAGAATTATTCAATAAATGCCTGGTATTTTCCAAAAACTGACCTGGGTATGAGGATACAATATATATCCCGGGCATTTCCAATACAGAGAGGAAGAGACATATTTAAACGAATACACTCAATTGGGACTGCAGTGGCTGTGTGTGTGAGGATGCTATGGGACCACAGCAAACACCATGCTAATACTTATCTGAGATACTCAGCAACAACTTCTTTGGGAAAGTTATAGTTTAATTGGTTTTTGAAATGTAAAGTGGTTCACATTGGGAAAAGGAGGATGAGAGAATTACAGGGAGAGGGTAAAGCATATGCACTACAAACCATGGGAACTTGGCAGGGTATTAACTCTGAAAGTGAAAGCTGGGGACTTGCAGGTAATGAGGCCCAAGGAACACCCAGGACCTTGGAAATCTGGCTAAGGAGTCTGAACTTCATTGGGAAAATCACTGCAGGTTAAGTCATGGTTACTTCTTTCCATTTTTAAAGATAAATCTGATATCAGTAGAGAGCTGGAATGACCCAAGGGGGCCAAGGCAATAGTCTGAATGAGAACTTGAATGTGTTCAGCTGAAAACAAAGCAGTGTTTTAAAACTGTATGTCAGGTGGTGTCAGCAAGATGGCAGATTATAAGTTTACAGCCCTAGTCCCCCTACAAAAGCAACAATTTACCAACTACCTACCAATACCATGAAGAAGCTGCAGCAATCCAGGGAGCATCAAAGCTGAGGATGTCTACATTGAAAAGTGGAAGATGCGTTTTACCTATGTCATCCCATCCCTCAGCCCAGCACAGCTAGAAACTGAGAAGTATCATATGGGCCCAAATCTCTCCCCATGGAGGAAAAAAAGAGCAGGTAAGTCCCAGCACCCTTTACCACCAAGAAACTCAGCACCCTCCCTGCTGTGAACACTCATAGCTTTGTCACAGAAGACCTTTCCCCCAGTCTGTGACAAGGCTGACTGGTGTTGATGGAGCTGCCTGAAGTCCATGCCACCTCACTTCCCCCAGTCGGAGCTGCCACACAAGCCACCCCTCACCCTATTGCTGCTACCTGCATGCACACCATCACAAACAGGCATGCAATTGACAGCATTGCAACAATAGTAGGGGACTTGGATATTCCACTTATAATAATGGCTAGAACATCCAGGCAGAAAACCAATAAAGCAACATTATAGACCAAATGAACATGACAAATATGTATAAAATTTTCCATCCAATAGCAAAAGAATACATATTCTTCTCAAGTACATACTGAACAATTTTCAGGATAGATCATATATGTCCTGCAAGCGTTCAAGACTGGGTCAGTTAACACAGCATGTGGGCAGCCGAAAGAAAATACGCAGAGACATTGGGATGTCTGACATTCCTTTATTCCAGGGTGGGGTGATTTACCCACACAGGTGGCAAGTCCCAACCCCCTTATATACTAAGTGAACACAAAGCCAGCAGGGTGCCAGTATCTGACCTTCTGGTTATATAACAGAGCTTAGTTCTGCATGTGGGCCCTTGCTCAAGGTTACATGAATACTGATAAATCATAGTCACCTGGACATCTGGGTGAGGGAGCCTGACTGACTCCATTATCCCTACAATATGTTAGGGCACAAAAGAAGTCTTTACAAACTTAAGAAGATCAAAATCATTGCATGTATCTTTTCTGACCAAAATAAAATGAAAAGTCAACAGCAACAATAAAATGGGAAAATAACAAATATGTGGATGCCCAGTCTTACTATGGCTATTCAACATAGTACTGGAAGTCCTAGCTAGAGTGATTAGACAAGAAAAAGAAATATCAGGCAACCAAGTTGGAAAGGAATAAGAAAATTTGTCTCTATATGCAGACTGTATAATCATATATGCAAAAAACCCTAAATTCTTAAAAAAAAAACTGCTAGAACTAAAAATTAATTGAGTAAAGTTGCAGGATATAAAATCATCCCATAAAAATCAGTTGCATTTCTACACACTAACAATGAACTACCTAATAAAGAAATAACAAAAATAATCTTATTCACAATGACATAAAAACAATAAAATACTTAAAAATAAATTTAGCCAAGGAGGCGAAAGATCTATACACCAAAAACTATGAAACAGTGATGAGAGAAATTTAAGAAGAAACAAATAAATGGAAAGATACCCCATGTTCATAGACTGGAAGAGTTAGTATTGTTTAAATGTCCATACCATGTATAAATTCAATACAATGCACATAAAAATTCCAATGGCATTTTCCAGAGAAATAGAAAAACCAATCCTCAAAGTTATATGGAACCACAAAAGACCCTGCATAGCCAAAGCTGTCCTGAGAAATAACAAAGCTGGAGGCATTAAATGTACTGACTTCAGACTATATTGCAAAGTTTAGTAATCAAAACAGTATGGCACTAGCATAAAAACAAACATATAGACAAATGGAACAGAATAAACAGCTCAGATATAAATCCATATGTCTGTCTTCAATGTATATTTCTTTGAAAGGGTGTCAAGAACACACAATGGGGGAAGGATAGTCTCTTCAGTAAATGCTGATGGGAAAATTGGACATCCACATACAGAGTAATAAAATCTGACCCCTATCTCACCCCACATACAAAACTCAACTCAAAATGGATTAAGACTTAAATGTAGGCCCAAAAGAGTAAAACTAATAGAAGAAAAAATAGAGCAAAAGCTTCTTGAAATTGGCCTAGGCTATAATTTTTTTAATATGATGTCAAAATCACAGGCAACAAAAGCAAAAATACACAACTGAGAGAGCATCATGTTAAAAAGCTGCTGCACAGCAAATAAAAAAATCCACAGCATGAAAAGCCAACCTATGGAATGGGAGAATATATTTTCAAATTCTACGTCTAATAAGAGATTAATATTCAAAATATATAAGGAGTTCATGCAACTGAATAGCAAAAATATATAAATAACCCAATTTTTTAAATGTGCAAAGTACCTGAATAGATATTTCTCTATAGGAGGCATATTAAGATATTTTAGTGGCCAACAATTATAGGAAAAGTTCTCAATTTAACTTGTCATCAGGAAAATGCACATCAAAACCACAATAATATATCACCTCACATCTCTTAGAATGGCTATTATCAAAAATACAAAAGATAACAAATATTCATGAAGATGTAGAGAAAAGGGATTTTTTGTTGATGAAAATTTTAACTGGTACAGCCATTATGGGAAACAGTATGGAAGTTCCTCACATAATTAAAAATAGACCTAGTATATAATTCAGCAATTCCACTTCTGGGTATATATCCAAAAGAATTGAAATCAGTATCTCGATGACATCTATGTCAGACCCCCGACCTCCAGAACTATAAGATAAAAACTTTGTGTTGTCTTAAGCCACTAAATTGGTAGTAATCTGTTATAGCTGCAATAGGAAATGAATACACATGCCATCCCTACTAGATTTGACTCTTACCTCAGATCAAGGCATCTCTACCCAATAGAACTGATCAGAGTCAGAGTTTATTCACAAAGAAGAGATAAGGAGAATATCTGTTGGATAGGCAGCCATAGTGTTTGCCACAGAAGCTTTCCATAGCACTTATCATTTATTGTAAATTTGTTCACATAGCTGCATAATCTCTTAAACTATTTTTATTTTTTATATTCATTCTTATATTTATATTGCCAGTCATGGGACCTGACCTATTATACATTTCAATAATTTTTAAATTAATGGATAATAGAACAAATATATAATTATCAAAGTCATCATTTTGAAAAACATTGGGCTAGAAAAATGGATAAATATGGTGGTCCAAAGTAAAAAAGAAGCCTCTGTTGGTTACTGGTTTTCACTGTTATACAGATGTTAGAGTGCTTTCCTTGTAGGTCTGTCACTCCAGGTTCTACTACTTTCCATAGCCAATTCTCTCTCTTTTTTGTTTTTGACAATTTAAAAAGGTGAACTTCCATAATTGCCCTTTGTTTTACTAAACTTAGTTATCTTTAAGAGAAATCATGATTCAGTTTTAGAGAATAAAAGTGTCATTCTTCATAGTATCATCAAACTTTTATGAATAGTTTACAATGTTGAATCATGAGCACGCAAATTTCTCTTGGGATGCTGAGAGATTGAGATACTGAAAGTTTTTATAAAATATTAAAACTTTGGGCTTCATGTTTGAAGATTGCCAAAAAGTTTATACCTTCCAGAACATCTCAAGCAACTGATTAGTCATCAAAATGTAAAAAAAAAAAGGTTTTTTTGCATGCAAAATTTATGAATGCAAAAAGTTTTCAGATAATATATTCTCTTCTTATCCTCAAAGAAACTAAACATTTGAAGAATAAGTCTTGGCTCTCTTTTTTGTTTTAATTATAACCATTGTAATTATACAGTGTAGGTGCTATTCTGTATACACAATATCTTACTTATACTTTAAACAATCTATTTGTCAGAAGAAAAAAACCTAAGATGCTTTGTGCTCTGGTAATTTTAAATAGTTGATTCTATTAAAACAATTATTCAGTGAAATAAAGAATAAAATTAGAAGTTAGTGAATATTTTAGCACTATTTGATTTGATACTCATATTTCATCCTGGTAATACAAGTATGCTTCTCTTCTTCCTTGACAGCTAGTGAATATATATGGTCTTAGAATACTTTGAATAACTCCTGATTATAAGACCAGGAACCAATTATTCAGCTAGTAAATATATGGTGTCAGAATACATTGAATAAGTCCTGATTATAAAACCAGGAACCAATTATTCCAATTAAACACAATGATTTAACAAATCTGTCAAGAACTTAATATCTAGAATTACAGTACAAATATAGGAGCTTGCCATTTTCAAATAAGGTAGAGAAGAGTGGGGCCAAATTTTGAAGTGAAAAATTTTATCATCAACATAGTTTAAGATGTTTTTATGTGTTACTACTCAAGGATCTTAGTAAAAGAGAGTATGTTAACATTTTTACAACCCTGGCTGGTGTGGCTCAGGGGACTGAGCACCAGCCTGTGAACCGAAGGGTCACTGGTTTAATTCCCAGTCAGGGCACATGCCTGGGCTGCAGGCCAAGTCCCCCAGTCAGGGGTATGTGAGAGGCAACCACACACTGATGTTTCTCTTCCTCTCTTTCTTTCTCCTTCCCTTCCCCTTTCTCTAAAAATAAATAAATAAACAAACAAACAAACAAATAAATAAATCTTTAAAAAAATTTCAGATTGTTATTATCCAAGATAGGTAAAAGATAACACAGGCCAATATCAAGGACAGGAATGCCAGTGTCATATTTAAACCCAAGCACTTTTTAATAAATCTCTGTTAGAACCAGAGGCAGAACGTTGTCCAGGAATGTTACTGGAATTCCATAGCCAATGGACATAGGAAATTTATTGGATTGTCATTTTTAGGAAGGATCAAAGTATTCAAATAACAGATATGTACTAGAAAGACTAGGTGGATCTCTGTATAAGGGAAACAGAGACAGGTTTAATGGCTTCCATCAAAGTGGATTGAGAAGCCATACACAATGGGAGTTGCCTGCGCAGCCCCAGTTCTCTCCAGTGTCCAATGTGTGTATAGAGAAATGATTGTGGTGATGCAGATACCTGAGGTGGAACCCTGACACCAACTCACACAGATGTGGTTTTGTTTTGCAATAGGACACTTTTATTTGAAGTAGATTAATTTCAGCCTAATTTTGAGAGCCAAAACAACCAAAAAGTCACCACAACCATATTACTTGTTTCAAATGGCTTTTTCTAAAGTCTAGGAGAGTCAAGACAAAGGCACAGAATGTGGTATCTTTGTAACGTTCTGGTGCCTTAAGCAAAAGTAGCCCTTTAGAATGGTAGCAGAATTACTCAAAATCAAATGTTGAGAATTGGAGAGAAAAAGTAAGAACACGTGAGTGAACACAGGAAAAATATTCTCAGACTAAAACTTGTGCTCAGTGGAAGAATTGTTGGCCATGTGGAAACTACCCTGAGATCACCACCATGGCCCCCCACCACAGTTTTATTGGCAATTTAGAGTAATGAAAATATATCAAATTTGGAAATTCTTGTAGCCTTCAGCAATCCCTTTAATACCTTTGGGTCTCAGTTTCCCCCTGGACACAAAGGGTTAGAACTCAATAAGCTGTGAAATCCATCAATCTTTAACATTCTGGGAGTCCTTTCATATACTGCTCTCTCCATTTTCCTGTTTTGTGTTCAAATCCATCTTCTTTATTCCCTCTACTCCATCCTCCATATGTCTCCCTGCTGTTTCTTGTCATCTCTGACACAAAAGAGACAGCTGTAGAGACTATTAGTCAAAATTATTGCATAATCATCATCAATACCAGACAACCATGTTTCATCAGGGGGAGATGGGCTGAGCAAGTATGAAAGCCACAGTCATTGGACTGACATGAACAAGTGAGCAGCATCACAAGGCAAAAATGAGTATCACACTGGATTACCTCTGCATTCTTTATACTCGTTTGCTTCCCTGACTCTATTTTTTTTCTCAGATGAGAGTTGCAGGAATGTTTTGCCAAAACTACATAAGAATGGCTAATCCTAATGAATGTTTGGTTTTTCCAACTCACCTTCTAGCTTGGAGGATGGCACTAATAAATTCCCAGCTGACTAATCTGATTAACTGGCTATACAGTGTGTCAACCATTTCCAACCACTGTTCAGTCTCTAGGGCCTACTTTTTAAATATGTGCTTAAGTACTGCTTAAACATGAAAAGACCTGGCCAGTGTAGCTCAGTGGATTGAGTGCGGGCTGCGAACCAAAGGGTCGTTGGTTCGATTCCCAGTCAGGGCACATGCCTGGGTTGCAGGCCAGGTCCCCAGTGGGGGGCACGTGAGAGGCGACCACACCTGATGTTTCTCTCCCTCTCTCCCTCCCTGACCCTCTCTCTAAAAATAAATAAATAAAATCTTTTAAAAAACACATGGAAAGTGTGTGTGTGTGTGTGCACAAACATATACACGTTTTGTTTGTTTGTTTGTTTGTTTCAGCTTTAAGGAGAAGGTAAATTTTTCCTGCTGGTGTTAAAAAAGAATAAATAATTGATCATGATATTAAAATGGTATTTAAATATAGGAATCTCTTATATTGGAGATCACCATGTAAATTATTCTAAATTTAGTGTGGCTATTGTTCTTCCATGAAAGAAAAATATCCTCAATATGCTCTGTTGTCACTAATATGAGTCCAACATCGACTGTGGTCATTTTCAGGAGCTCTACATTCATCATTCTATTTAATAGTGCCATTCAGTGCAGATTATAGAAACAGGAAAAGAAGGGAGACATAGCATTTTGTTTAATGAAAAGGAGTTTAAATTTGTGAAGAGCAGCAAACAAGCCACACGTGAGAATGGAGGTGGGGGGAGGAGTTGAAAAACCATTAATTTATGCACCAGTAGAATGTCAACATATTCTACTCTTCAGAACAAAAATAGGAGAGAGTATTAAGAATTGCTATTCATTACACTCAGGGTTAGTAGCCCTAAAAACCTGGAAGTGCATAGGATATTTGGTAAGCTATATTGATACTTGGAAGCTGACAGTTTCTAAAGAGGTAACAGCAAATGAAAGCATCTCATATTGATAACAATGTACTGCCTTACTTGATAGAAGACATGTTCACAGAGTGTCCATGGTATTAGACCCATAATGTCCTAACTACCTTTATCTTAACCATCAACACTCTACCACTCATGAGGTAAGCAAGGCTCCTTTGTCTTTTTAAAGAGCCTCCAAAGAAATGGAACTTACACATGAAATAAATACCAATCAGGAAAAAGGTCACTTAACCCCATAGTAATCTCAGTTGGTTGCACATTTTCAAATTATTGTACTCTGATGCCTTGCAGTACTTCATCATTTTAGAAGTTATGTTATCTGTGAAAAAAGCTAAGATTAACTTCCAGACTTTGCCATGACCAATAAATCTGCTGTTTTTATGAACAGAAAATGGGAAATTAAAAGATTAGCCAAAAAAGTGAAAAATTGAAAAACACTTGAAAATTCTGTTCATTCATTTATTGAGCAAACATTGTTCGCTATTTCCATGTTCTATACAATTTTTTAGGAACCACAGAGAAAAAATGGTACACAGTTCCTATTCTGAAGGAACTTGCAATCTGTACATTAACAGAAGACAGATATGTCAACAAATTATTCAAATAGCATGTGCTAAGTGTAAGTGACATCCACAGCTTCTGTAAAAGGACAGTAAAGGGAGGTGAGAAGGCCTGGTTGTCTGTCATCAACATTTTTCCATCACCACAATTGTTTCCTGAAGTGTCACTAGTAATTTAAAAAAAATCACTCTAACCACCATTTATAAATGATATTAGAATGGATTCAAGTTTATTTTTGTATCTTTACTTGTACTTGTCTGCCTTCTGATGCTTTTCTTGAATGGGGCAAATGAAGTGTTAGTGCTAGGAAGACAGGTTACACAGAATCTTTATCCATCCTTCTTTATCAGTGTCACTGACTAAAGAGACTACTTTACTAGCCAAAAGTACTTTAACAGCAGTCCAAAGTTGATATTTACTCACCTCCTCTTTCCTTTTCTGATTTTAGCTATAATACATGTTTATAAGAAGAAAACCAATTGCTAATAAGGAATCTGTGATTATATTTTCTTTAATCCTCTGCAAAATGTTTTGCTTTGGGGGCAGGTTGTCATTAAATTCTGGGCATGGAAAAGGTGACATGTCACAAATGAAAGTGCCTCGTGGAAAAAAGTGGAATAGCCATTGATCTACAAGATTCAGGAATGTTGTAGAAAGAAGGGGCATTTGCCACACTGACGAGTTTGGATTTATCAAAATGGGATGAAAGTGTTTTTAAGCAGGTTATGTATATGATCCAATCTGCATGTTAGACCAGTCCCTTTTCTGGTTGTGTAGAATTTGATTTTGTGTTGGCTGAAAACAGCATAAAATTACAAATAAAACTAATTTTGCAGTAGCTCTTGACCTAAATGAAAGGGCTTAGTGTTGGTGTTGAGTGGGGTGGGGGAGTAAGTCCAGACAGAAGGGGACAGATATGAAATATATTATGGTGGTAAAATGGGTCTATTGGTACCCAACTGGTTCTGGTTTATATTTCTGTCTTTTTGGACTGGGTTATAAGATCAGGGTAAATTTGGGGAACAAGATAATACATGAAGTTTTAAAAATAGTAGTTTGAGCTCCATCCAGAATTGATAAAAATGAAATGTATATATTTCTGTGAAGCAGCCAGTGGTAAGGCATGGGGATAAGGAGAGTGGTGCTGGCTAGAGGGAAACCCTTGGGAGTTTGGGGCTTATAGGTGAGAATTTAAAATATGGACTTGTGCCCAGAAAGGGGAACTAAGAAGACACTCTGAGTAAATTGACCATTTAAGAGGCTGGAAGAGAAAAATGATGTTTTAACTGACCTTGAGAAGGAATGATCTGAGATCTGAGCAGAAACCTAGAACAAATGAAAGAGTGAAAAATGGGAGAGTTTGAAGATGGAAGGGATTGTCAGCAGTGACAATGAAACCCAGCAGAGGAGACAAGTTGAGTAAAGATTGAAAAGTGTCATTGGTGCCTATCAATTAGAAACCACTGATTCCAGTTTGAAATCAGAGTTATATAAATGCTCTGGAAGGAGGCAAGATTTCAGTAAGTTGAAAAGATAATGGAAGGTGATAAAGCTAAGCCATAAGGTGAACCGTACCTGGATGTACACTTCCTTGAGAGGATTTCCACTAGAGTGACACTTTGTGGGAGTGTCACTCCCCCTTTGACACCTCCACCCTCCTCCCCTTTGACATCTGTCACTCATTTCTTAGGATAAATCAACAGGTATTATGGACCAATCAAGTACCTTCTATACTCTAGCTGTTTCTTTTACCAAGATGACTAACTTACTGAAGCAGTACCACCTTCCCAGCAAGAGAAGAATCTTTTTGGGGGGAGGAGGATGTGGAGGTCCAGGATAGATGATAATGCATGTGGTTCTGCTAGACTCTCCAAATATACCCTCATGTTTCACTTGTAGGGAGAGAGAACCAGTTAAAGAAGAACATATATCGTGGGCACAACATTCTATTTGTAGTGGCAGAATCTAGTTGGTTAACCTTAGCTTTTGTCACAAACAAACATGAGACATTTACTACAATAACGATTTAATTTTTATTCACACAAAACCTGGTTTTGTGGCTCTTATGCAAAAGTGATAGAGGTCTCCAGTCTCCTTCCACGCTGTGTAACTGCATCCTCAACAAATGCATTAAAGATTTTTGCTACACCATCCATTCAGCAGAAGGGTGAATAGAGAATGAATATAAATCACACCCACTTTTAAATGCCTCAATCCAGGAAGAACATACTATTGCAACCTGCTTTCCATTGGCAAGAACTTGTCATATGGCTCCAATATATTCAAGGAAGATAAAGACTACAGTTTTAGCAGTGGGCCTGACAAGTGGGAACAGGTTTGGTGAGTACCTGATCAGTTTTTACCAACCTACACTTAAGGTCATCATATATCTCTTTCACTACTTCCCCCCAAACAGAAAACACTCTCACCCTTCAAGGAGAGACCTGAAGCTCCCTGTACTTGCTCCATTCACATGTATTTGTTCTAAGCAGTTTCTGCTATTTTGAGTGAAATTATTCTTCCCTTTAATATACTTATAAATTCTTCCTACTCTTCCAAACCCTTTATATCTCATAAAGATATGGAGGTTCTTTGTGATTTGATTTCTTTTCTATTTTAATAAATATATTCCTAATTTATGAACTGCTCTCCAATCCAATCTTTCTCTCTCTTGTTTGAAAGGTAATTCTTTAAATATCTAAGAGTTTTAGATCTTATGAAAATTTCCAATTAAGAAAGGATCTTTATTGTTGTAAGGTAAATATTATTAATTACAACTTTATATGTTGCCATTTGTCACTTTTTCAAAGGTCTGCAGGAATTGGCAAAACTAGAGAAAGATATAGCCACAGTAGACAGATCACTTATACATAGAAATAAATGAGAATCATAGAAAAATAGCATAGTCAAACTATTACCACAAATCAGAACAAAGCAATATACTATATTTAGGTAAAATACAGTCATTTTGCTGTCTCTTTACTTCTGATTATTTCAACTTCAGTAAAGAGGAAAAAAAGAAAAGGAAACAAACAATGGATTTTAGAATGAGATGAATCAACATTTTGTTTGGATTGCTCTAAGGAAACTATTTTTCTGGCATTACTTGATGTGTTCTACTTTACTATTTACCTATGACATGTCCTGAATTGGCACACTGAATTTTAGCTTCTGAGTATGTTTCCAAGAACTATAGGAAGGTAAGCAATTCCTGCTTAAAGGTTTTGTACAATCTTTCTAATAACAAATTGAAACTAAATAGATTGAAGCTTCTTGCATTGGGGCTTGATGTGGGAGTTTTACAGGCAAAGAATGTCCCCATGTAAAAAGTGAAGGCATATATTTCTTTAGTTTCTAATCCCACATTCCTTGGACTTGACTTAACAGCACCAAGAGATGTCTCAATTACGCCCAAACTGTCCTTTTCTTATCTACTCTGTCATTTTGTTCTTTATTGCTCCTCATATTTTCTATGTTAATTCTCTTGCTATTCTTTTTCTTACTCTTGATCATGATCTTGTGTTTGAACCAAGGATACCCATAATTTGTTCACATTTCCAAGGAGAGAATCTACATTTTATAGAATATGAAACTTACATAATTTGGCATGGGGGAGTCTTTACAAAAAAGAATATAATATTGTGCCCTGGCTGGTGTGGCTCAGTGGATTGAGCACCAGCCTGTGAACCAAGGGGTCATGGGTTTGATTCCCAGTCAGGGCACATGCCAGGTTGTGGGCCAGGTACCCAGTAGGGGGTGCACGAGAGGCAACCACACACTGATGTTTCTCTCCCTTTCTCCCTCCCTTCCCCTCTGTCTAAAAATAAAACAAATAAAATCTTTTAAAAATAAATAAATCATTTTAAAAAAGGAATATAATATTGTCATAACCAGTGACAGCCTTGGAAGTGGCCTGCTAAGTTAAGGGTCCTAAAGATTGAGCTTCGTTAATGTCATGTTAAATTTGCCCATCATAGCTAGTCCATCCTAGATCTACTCTTTCTTCTTCTTTTTAAAAATTTAATCTTCATTTTTTACATTACCTTTTAGTCCCCCTATGTCCCCTTACCCCCAGCAATCACCACACTGTTGTCCATATATCTGCTCTTTCTTCACATTGATTTCTTGTTATATATTCACTAGAGGCCATATAACAGAGTTTATGCTATGCTTATTCAGCATTCCATCTTCACTTACTATGAAGCAGCTAGTTATGCAAAGAAAGAGCGTTGGATTTGCCACAGACACTCAGATATTTAGTTCTTAAGTAAATATATCTATGAATAACAGTGAAGCTAGATGGAATTTTGAACTAGGCAGGCAATTCAACTCTCACTTTGGGCAATGTGACTTTGAAAGAGAGGGAGCTGAAGTTAAAGAGGCATAGATGGAGAGAGCTGACATATAGAAAACCAGTTTTGTATTATTTATTGTGAAAAAGAATATACAAATGCAAAGGGAAGCTTGAGAAATGATTGAAAATAATGAGTTAACAGATATATCAACTTATTTTTTATTGATCTTTAATCTCCTACTCCTATTGCTACAGAAACAGTATAAACTTATAAATTTCAGGCTTTAAAATTAAATAGACCTGAAAGCAAACCCTGGTTCTGACACTAGCTGTGAAATTCTAACATCTCTGATGCACTAGTGCATTAGATATGAATGGAGAGGACAATCTCCAGCTGGTTGATAGGATTTGTTTTAATATTTGTGCATTAACATAAATGATACTAAATGACACAGCCATCATTTAGTTACTATTAAGCAATCAATGTGTATATATATATATATAAATATAAATATAGATGTATAACATACATATATACTGATACAATGGGCACTAAAGAATTAGAGATTAAACATTTGTAAATATTCATATTTAAGGCAGAAGAATAAGCCTGTTATTTAAATGATTTTCACTGTAATCTATTTCTTGAAGATTTTGTTATAAGGATTTTTAAAAAAATGTTATTTATTTATTTTTAGAGAGAGGAGAAGGGAGGGAGAAGAGAGGGAGAGAAACACCAGTGTGTGGTTGCCCCTTAAACACCCCCCACTGGAGACCTGGCCTGCAGCCCAGGCATGTGCCCTGACTGGGAATTGAACCAGCAACCTGTTGGTTCACAGGCACAATCAATCCACTGAGCCACACCATCCAGGGCTGTCATAAGGATTTTGCTTTTATTATATAGTAATAACTTTGTAGATTAACAAATGTGTCTTTCACTTCTTGAATTGCACAGCTTGAACCAGACTGCCATACCCCATCACCTGATCCACTCTCAAAGTTGCATGCTAGCAAATGTCATTTCAACTTATGTCCATATCAAACATTCATTTTAGGGGGAAGGTTCATCAAAGTGCCAATTGCATTTCCATTCTCATAAGCACTATTCTGCTATTCTGTTTAAAGTTATAAACCATCTTGAGTTGAGTTGAAATCTAAAGATAATGTCATAGAATTCAATGTAGAGCTCAGAAAGTTGACAGAACCAGTATTTGAAAAGAAACAGAAATCTAGGTAACTCCTGAAGAATAAGAGGGAAAACCTACATCAGAAACCCTGTCTCACTAATAGCCTAGTAAAGAGATTTTTATATTACAGGTCAGGGCTTATAGTGAGTTGTGAAATTAGTTTGTGAGGCCTGGCCAGCATTTTAAATGGAGGGATGGAAAGAGATGGGAAGGGAAGAGATGGGAAGGGAAGAGATGGGAAGGGAAGGGAAGGGA
>PVIA01017344.1:0-15911 GCA_004024845.1 Tonatia bakeri
CCCACCCTCTGCTCAGACACCCACCTCCCTCCCCCCTTATTGCTGCCAGTGACCCTGTTTCCTGCCCCACGGAGAAAACCGGACACGTCAGAAGACAATTATCACAGTTTCCCCAACACCACCTGCCTGGGGACCTTCACCAAAGGGGAGCCGGCCCCTCCCAGCCAGAGCCTGAGCCCAGCTACTGCTCAAGGCCTCGCCCTTCTTCTCTGCTTACAGGTGCTGGCCCAGCAGTCGTCCTTTCTGCTCTCCTGTCATTTCCCTCCTCCATTCGACCCCGTGTCAGCATGAGAAGGACACCCAGACCCCCGCCTGAGGGACTGGAACTGACTGATGTCCTCCTGCTGTGCTCCCCACTGTGCTGTCCCTCTGCTCTGGGCCCTGGCCTGTCACAGGCTTCCTCCTGTCAAAGACTGAGAACAGCAGGGAAACTGAGGCAGGGCCACTGCTCCTCTGAGGGCTGACAGGCTCCAGGGTCCCCGGCGCCCTCTCTGAATGTCCCTCACTCCGCCCTGTACCCAGGACACCCCAGCCACGCTTCCCTCTCCCCGTCACGGGGCGGCTGCACGGAGCCCTCCAGCTCTGAGGCCGGGCGAGCTCCTGTCCAAACGCGCAGCAGCGAACTGCTTCTCGGCTGCTCCGCGTCCAGGACGCGGGACTCACAGGGACGCACCGAGGGCTGCGGGGTCAAGGTCATTGCCCAGTGACAGCCCCGAGTCACACGCACACGGGGTGGGGAGTGGAATTTAGGGGCTTCGTGGGTCTGACTGCAGGGCCGGTCGGACACGTTTCTGAACGGAGGGGCCCGAACCCCTCTTCACAGATTATCCGCTTCCGACGGTCAGAGTCTCACCGACAACGAGGAGGCTGGACCCCGAGAATCTCTGTCGGTGTTTCAGGCACAATTCCTCCGGGGTCAACGAGAAAGCCCCTGTCCCTCCACCCCGTTCCCAGGGCCGCTCCTCTCTGGGGTCAGGTCCCGGGGACGAGTTTCCTTCTAGAAGAGTCCGGGGGGATCAGGGGTGGGGGCAGGTCCGTCCCGGGAGAGGGGCTCCGGGGACAGAGGGGAGGGAAGGGGGCTGGGCCCAGCCTGTGGTCGCTCCCTGGTTCCCCCGGGCAGACTCGGGCCTGGACTCGGGGACGCGGTGTGACAACGCGCTCTCAGAGCAGGAGGAGGGGGATCGGGGCCAAGTCCCGGGTTTCCGGTCCGGTGCTCGGAGTCTCGGCCCGAGGGCGGAGTCTGGGCGGGGAAGCTCCGCGCCGGGGAGTCCCCGTCTCCGGGTTTCACTTCTGAGTCTCCCAACCTGCGCCGGGGCCTCCTTCCCGGATACTCGTGACGCAGAACCAGTTCCCTCCCTCATTGGTGGCCGGTGTCTAGAGCAGCCAATCAGCGTCGCCGCCGTCCCGGTTATAAGTCTCCGCGGACACCCCCTCGACGCAGCTTCTCCCCAAACCCCGAGAATGCGGGTCCTGCGGTCCCCGAGCCTCCTGCTGCTGCTCTCGGGGGCGCTGGCGCTGACCGGGGCCGGGGCGGGTGAGCGCGGGGTCGGGAGGGGGCGGCCGCTGCGGGAAGGAGCGCGGGCCGGCGGGGATGCGGGACCCCGGGGAGGGCGCGTCCCCACAGCCCGGACCCCGGATCCCGCCCCGTTTCCTTCCCTTCGACCGTGGACCCGGGACCCTCGCCGGGCGGAGGGTCTCCGGTCTCACCGCTCCCCGCCCGCAGGTCCGCACTCCCTGAGGTATTTCTACACCGCCGTGTCCCGGCCCGGCCGCGGGGAGCCCCGCTTCTTCTCCGTCGGCTACGTGGACGACACGGAGTTCGTGCGGTTCGACAGCGACGCCGCGAACCCGAGGATGGAGCCGCGGGCGCCGTGGATGGAGGGGCCGTGGGTGGAGCAGGTGGAACCTCAGTATTGGGACAGGGAGACGCGGAACATGAAGGGAGCCGCACAGGCTTCCCGAGGGAACCTGCAGACCGCCCTCCGCTACTACAACCAGAGCGCGGACGGTGAGCGCGGGGCCGGGCCGGGCACGACCGCCATCCCCGCGGGCGGGCGGGGCCGCCCGAGTGTCCGCGTCCGAGCTTCACCCCGAGAGGAGCCCGCGGGACTCTGACCCGGGTTCGGTTTCGGTTTCGGTTCGGTCCCCGCGAGTGGGGGCGGGGCGGGATCAGTGGGCGGGGCTGACCTCGGGGCGGGGTCAGGGTCTCACACCTTCCAGGTGATGTACGGCTGCGACCTGGGGCCGGACGGGACCGTCCTCCGCGGGTATCACCAGTCCGCCTACGACGGCGCCGACTACCTCGCTCTGAACGAGGACCTGCGCTCCTGGACCGCGGCCGACACGGCGGCTCAGATCACCCGGCGCAAGTTAGAGGCCGCCGGTTGGGCGGAGGGATTCAGGAACTACGTGCACGGCCCGTGCCGGGAGTCGCTCCTGCGGTACCTGGAGCGCGGGAAGGAGACGCTGCAGCGGGCAGGTACCGGGGCTCGCGGGGCGCCCCCGCCTCGGGCTGAGCTTCGACCGGGAGACGGGACTCGGGACCCGGGTCAGAACCCCCTCTGCGCCGGGAGACCGAGTCCGCCGGGTCTTTCCGACCCGGGGACTGAGGGACCCGCCCCGAGATCTGGGGTCAGCGGCTCCCTCCGACTCTGGCGGCGCCCCGACCGCGAGGACTTCCTCTCTCAGCCCGTTCCCGCCCCGCACCCGTGGGTCTCGGTCAGATCCGGTGTCCGCAGCCCCGTGGCCAACCCCCGAGTCTGAACAAGAAACGCCTTTTTGGGCACAGACTGGCCTCCACCTGGGCTGTGTCTCTTTGGTTCTAGAACTTTCTACAGACCAGGGGATTCCCCCCAGGTGCCTCTGTCCAGGCTGGGTCTGGGCTTTGACGCCCCGCCCCCGCACTGCCCTGTCCAGTCTCGGGATGCCCACGGGAGCGCTGCTGCACTGCCCCAGGGCCGTGCGAAGACCCCCAATTTCCGACCCTTCTCCTCAGACCCTCCAGAGGCCCAAGTGACCCGCCACCCCACCTCTGAGCAGGAGGCGACCTTGAGGTGCTGGGCGCGAGGCTTCTACCCTGCGGACATCACCCTGACCTGGCGGCGTGACGGCCAGGACCTGACCCAGGACACGGAGCTCGTGGAGACCAGGCCCGCGAGGGAGGGGACCTTCCAGACGTGGGCGGCGGTGGTGGTGCCGCGTGGAGAGGAGCAGAGATACACGTGCCACGTGCGGCACGAGGGGCTGGGCGAGCCCCTGACACTGCGATGGGGTGAGGAGGGGCCTCGGGGACCTAAGTGGGGTCGGGGCGGGACCCGGGGGGGTGGGGCAGGGCCTTCACCTTCCTGTCCCTTTGCAGAGCCACCTCGTCAGAACAAGACCATTGTCATCATCTTGGGCATCGTAGGTGGCCTGGTGCTGCTTGGAGCTGTAGCGGCTGCAGCCGTGATGTGGAGGAGGAGGCACTCAGGTAGGGCGGGTGGGGTCTCATTTCTTGTCCCACCGGGGGTCTCAAGCCTAGGCGACCTGTGTCCTGCTTCATTTAAGAGAAGTATCATCTTCACTCATGTGCTTGCCAGTCTGGGGCCCTACTGGCTACACTGGCTGGTTAGGAAGGCATGTGTGAGATAAGGTACAGATTTGTGACCCTGATGACTCTGGTAATGGGAACCTGCTTCCCAACAGTCACAGGTCCAAGGGGAGGGTCCCTGCTGAGGACAGACCTGAAGGAGGGCGGTTGGTCCAGTTTCTGCACATGAACTTCCCTCAGGTTTCCTGATCCTGCCCTGGGTCTGTAGTCAGAGTTCTGGAAACTTCCCTGGGGTCCAGGACCAGGGCTTCCTGTAGGACCTCAGGGCCCTGCCTCCTCCCTGGTGTCTCACAGGGTGTTTTCTTCCCGCAGGTGGAAAAGGAGGGAGCTACGCTCAGGCTGCCAGTGAGTATGGAGGGGGCACCCCTGAGACCCTATGTCAGTGCAGACGGGAGTCCATGGGGGACGTCCTCCTCCCCCCCGTAGTTCCTCCTTTGGTCTCCTGTCCTGGGGGCTCTGATCATGTCCTGTTTTGTGCCACCCCAGGCAGTGACAGTGCCCAGGGTTTGGATGTGTCTCTCACAGCTTCTAGGGGTGAGGCCCTGACACGGGGAGGGTTGGGGCAGAAAGGATGGGACTGGGCAATGGGGACCCTCTGGGACATGTTAAGCACAAGGTGGGCTGTTGGACAATGTCACCACCTACAGTGACTGATGGACATTTGTTCATGATTATTTTCTTCTCTAGCGTGAGACTGCTGCCCTGTCAGGGAATGAGTGATGGAAGGTTCCTCACACACACACACCCGCCAGCCCCTGTTTGTGACTTCAGGGACATGTCACTTCTCCTGCTCCAACTGGCATCTGAGTGTCTGCATTCCCATCACCATCAGTGAGGAGTTGGGAGGCAGGCCCACTCCGCCCACCAGCCCCTCCGCACACTCCCTTGCTCCAACAGAGGCGGGGCAGGACCCTCCCCTGCCCTGTCTGTGCTTCCTGGTGCCTGAGCTGCAGCTTCTCACTCCCTCGTTAAAATAAGGCTCTGGATGTAAATATTTTTCAATTCTTGCCATGAGTGGTTGGTTGATGTGTTCATTAAAAAGTTGAACATCATAACTTTTGAGAGGAAATAAATGGAAGCATCAAGAAGTTCCTAGAAGCTGTGTGTTTGCTGTGCTGAGTCTGTGGCAGGGACAGGAGAGGCTGTGAGGACCGAGCGTGGTCGGGACTGTGCCCAGTCAGTGCTCAGTGTACCGTGGGCTTTGACGTGGTCCCTTCTCCACCCCTTTGTCCTGTCCCTTCAGTGGAACCTTGTCCCAGCAGGACCTGTGATCACAGGAACCCAGCATCACCCAAGCCTTGTAAACTGTCCCAGTGAAGCCCGTCTCCAGGACTTTGGGCAGTGAGGGCTGTGTGAGGTCAGTCAGCCGAAACTCAGGCCTGGGTTAGACCCTCGGTCCCACCTTCTGGGTCTTTGTTTGTTGCTTCTTTGTTTGTGTAGAGCAGCAGGACTGCGTTTGTCCTTGTCAGGAGTCCTGGTGTCATTCTCCTCTGGGTGTCACCTGTCTGTCAGCAGCAGGGTGTTTCCCTGTCACTGTCCCCACCAGGCCCAGGGGTCCCTGCACACAGGAGTCTGTGGTTTGGAGAGATGAACTGTCAGACTTGTCCTGCTCCTGCCTCCTCTAGGGCTTGGCTGATCTTCCATCTCTTCCTAAACTCTCAAAGGAACCGGGTTCTGGACTGAGCAGAGCCGGGACCCCATACTCTCCCATCCTAGATGAGTCCCCATTGGAATCCTGCTCTGCTCACCTGCACCCTGCCCCTGCCCTTCGCTGCAGTGCTGGCTGCGGTGCGCACTCCGGGGTGCACAGAGCGGGGTCTGCTGTGGACTCGGGGGAGCAGCTCTGCGGGGAAATTGTGGGGCATCGATCTCAGTGTGAGTGCACGTGGTGTCGTAGCTGCCACACAGCAGCTGTGGTTAAGGCCACCTTAATACAGACACAGCCTGTAGCATAGGGAGTTGCCCAGCTCTGACCATTAATAACCAGTGGTGGCTGTGTGACAGACGGAAGCTGCGTATCTGAGGGGACATCACAGACCTTCATTGTCAGAGACAGTGGAGCTGAGACATCTGTGAGATCCCGGGAGTTGTCCGACTGGCAGGTGGACTGCTGAGTCTGGAGAGGGGAGATGTGTGGGCTGCACAGACAGACCTGGGAGGCCACACACATCAGTGCTATTTAAAGCCGTGAGCACGGGTGAGGTCACCAAGGGGGGGACAGCTACAGAAGACGAAAGAAGGAGGGAACCCAGGGCCCCAGTGCTGAGCAATCTGAGTGGACCGCACGCCAGAGCCACCTGCACAGTCTGTCTCCGCGTCTAGAAGGCTGTAGAGCACCGAGTCCCGAGCTTTCTTGTTCCCACAAATTTCCTGCACACTTTGTTAAGACTCAGAGAGTCTGGAGCAGAGAGTGGGATTCTGGATTCATAATAAGGCTGGTGTGGACGCTGCTGGTCTTTAGGTCACACATTCAGCAGCAGGAACCCAGACAGGACCCCGCATGGCTGTGTGTCAGCCTCGCCTGCAGGGCTGGTCACACGAGTGATCCCGGCCTGGGGCCTGTTCCCCTGAGACGTGGGTCTGGGAGAGGCCTGGGGTTTGTAGGAAGCCCCACAAGCCATCCTGGGGCTCAGCCAGACTGGGACCACTGAGGTCAGTGATGGAGCTCAGGGTGGGGAGGGATCTTCAGTCCACATTTAATTTAGTGGGTTTTTTCCTCAGAAAGAAAAGGGGGAACATATATTCTCATCTATGAGATGTGATGTTGGGAGTCACAGTCGTTCCCTCCACCACGGGGTAAAGTCAGATGGAAGGTTGAGGAGGCGGCCCTGGGTCAGCATAATAAAATCTCTGAGTGAAACTGGTTCCCAGGTCTATTTCTTGGAGCAAACAATGGAATCCTAATTTCTTCTAATTTAGATATAAAGCAGTATAGTGGGTTCTAATGCTATTTTGGGGAAAGTCACAGAACAGACCACAGGATGCACAGCCAGGAACAGCTCACAGCCCAGCCTGAGTCGGGTCCCACACAGGCCCCGCTACCCTGCTGCCGGGCACAGATGTCACCGCTCACCCCACTGACTCCCCTGAGACAGGACTCTGGCCCCCGAGGCTCAGACTGCTGTCTCTGCTGCTCTGATGCCCAGACACTGTTGCTGCCTCTCCCACCACCCTGGCCAAGTGCCCTCTGCGCAGTCCCAGCCTCTCTGTGTCTCCACATCCTGAGTCAGAGTCTGGCATGTGGTCACCTGACTGGTGGAGACTCGTCCCGTGTCCAGATGCATGAATGTTGTTGACGTGGGTTCCCTCTTTCATGGAGGGACATAGTCTCTGCCTCCCACCGAGACTCTCCTTTTTTGGAGAGCACGGTTATTAACGTTCACTGCGGACGGTGAAGCAAGGAAGGGCCTAGAACAGAAGAAGCAACAGGAGGCCAGGTGGGGCTGCTGCCAGCTCACTGGGGAGTCAGAGAAAAGGGGGCCTTGGGCACAGTCAGGGGTCAGCCTGGGATGAGCTGCTGCTGCCCAGCGCTCCCCTGGCTGCAAGTCTCCTGGGGTCCCTTAGAGTTTAGGACATGCCCGCCTGTGGGGGAAGGAGGGGGAAGGGAAAGTGCAGTCCTGCTCCAGGGAGGGAGATCGCGTCCACCAGGACCCTACGTGTGGAACCTTCCCCTGTAGGAACAGAGCTCAGGGGCTGGGGTCAGGGGTGGAAAAGACACATTTCAGTCCTTGGAGCAAATGTCTGAGGCTGGAACTTTCTGGTAATTTGCAAGCACTCGGGTTTGGCTGGAAGAACATGTGACCCATAAATTACGTCCCGAGCAGAGGGTCTCTTCCCTGCTCTTACCCTGAGTTTCTCTGTGGGACGGTGAGGGGAGTTTTCCTCCATTCACCCACTTCTCTGGTTCTCGGACACCAGCTGTGTTTCCCACAGTTCAGCTCAACTCCGACGTGAACTCCCTGGAGTCAGCCTCAGACCCCACATGGTCAGGGTCCATCCCACAGGACCGCCCTCCCCTCAGAGCAAGTCTCAAGTTCAGGTTCCCATGTTACCTGCACATCTGTCCGACTTAGCTACGAAAGGTAGGGGCTCCCCACCAAGTTCATTAATTTGCTGAATCAACTCACAGAACTCAGGAAAATGCTGTGTTTACTGTACATTTTATTACAAACAATACAAGTGAGCAGCCAGATGAGGAGGGACATGGGGGGAGGTGGGGAAGGATCCTGAGTGCCCATGCCTCTATCACCACGGAGTTGGAAAGTGTCACCCCCAACTCCCATCATGGGGAGGGGTTCACGGCTTCAGAAGCTCTGTGTACCCCATCATTAGGGTGTTTTTGGAGGTGTCACTATGTAGACAGATTTGACTAAATCCTTAGCCATTGGTGATTGAACTTGAACCCCAGCCCCTCTGCAGAGGCTGGGCAGTGAGGCTGAAAGTTCTGATCCTCTGATCAAAGTCGCTCTTTCTGGCGACCAGCCCCCATCCTGAAACTGTCCAGGACCCTCGGCCATGCGCCATCTCATTAGCATCCTTGTCACTCAGGAGACTCCAAGGGTTTTAGGAGCTCTATGCCAGGAACCAGGAAAAATACCAAAAACAGTCAGATCTCAGTTCTCAAATGTCTCCCATGTCGAACAATTCAATTCGTGACTGAATTGGTTTTGGGAAACATGTTTTCAGTTGTCTGCCAAAATTTTGAAAACCCTTTCAGGCTGATACCTGTATGATCGGTCGCCTGTATGACTAGGATGTCAAACAAACTGCTTCTCGAACAGAATTCTGGAATGAATTAAGCTCGAGAGGAGAGGTGTTGCTGCATTTTTGCATCAGATTGCAGGTCTCTGACCGCAGACCCGTGAGCAGAAAAGGGCATCATAACAGGGAAATGACGCAGGCTCCCGGCCAGAGCCCGTTCAGTCCCGACGATGAGCCCAGTCTGTCCCCCGTGTGAGCGTGTTCACACGGCCCGGACATATATGGACGTTGCCCAACAGTTTGCATCAGAGGGAGGTTCAAATTCAGCCATAATGTGACATCACTGCACAACTCTCAGCATGGCGAAAATTAAACTCAGACAAAATCAGCTCTTGGCAAGAATTGGGACTAATTCTATCTCTTGTTATTGCTAGTGCGAGAGTCAGTTGATTCAAATACTTTGAAAATGTGAAACACTTCACTTCCTCGCACAAGCAAAAGAAGGATAACAACCAATCTGAAAACAATAGACAACACGAAGTGCCAGGAAATAAAACTGCATGGAACTCCGACAACCAAGGGGTTAAAGAAACATTCACCTAGACAGGTGGGAGGGACGGAGAAGGGCAGCCCAGCAGAGAGGACACGGGGCAAGGTGGTGGACTGGGTGGGCAAGGCAGGGCTGGCTGAGCTGGAAACTAAAGACTCAAATTAGCCGTAGACTTCTGTGGGGTTTGCCATGTGGGAGAAACTCCCAGTCTCATGTGAGAAGTTCATTGGAAAGTGGGGATAGAAGGGAACAAGCAAGCCACATTGTCCCCCCTCTGACCCCTCCCCTACACAGCACCACAACCCAGCAAAGAGGGTTGCCTTGCCTCGGTGAATACCTAAGGCTCCATCCCTTACAACATAACAGGTGCACCAAGAAATATGGCCCAAATGAGAGAACAGATCAAAACTCCAGAAAAAGAGCTAAGCAACAAGGAGATAGCCAATCTATCCAATGCAGAGTTCAAAACACTGGTAATCAGGACGCTCACAGAAATGGTTGAATTTGTTCACAAAATGAAGGAATAAATGAAGACTACCCAAAATGAAATAAAGCAAAATATACAGGGAACCAACAGTGAAGGGAAGCAAAATGAGACTTAAATCAATGATTTGGAATGAAAGGAAGAAATAAACATCCAATCAGAACAGAATGGAGAAACAAGAATTAAAAAAAATGAGGACAGGTTTAGGAACCTATGGGACAACTTTAAATGCTCTAAAATCAGAATCATAGGGGTGCCAGAAGGAGAAGAGGAAGAGCAAGAAGTTGAAAACTTATTTGAACAAATAATGAAGAAGAAAAACTTCCCCAATCTGATGAAGGAAATAGATTTCCAGGAAGCCCAGAGAGTCCCAAAGAAATTGGACCCAAGGAGGAACACACCAAGGCACATCATCATTAAGTTACCCAAGATTAAAAATAAAGAAAGAATCCTAAAAGTAGCAAGAGAAGAGGAGACAGTTACCTACAAAGAGTCCCCGTAAGGATATCAGCTGATTCCTCAAAAGAAACTTTGCAGGCAAGAAGGAGCTGGAAAGAAGTATTTGAAGTCATGAAAGGCAAGGGCCTACATCCAAGATTGCTCTATCCAGCAAAGCTATCGTTTAGAATGGGAGGGTAAATAAAGTGCTTTCCAGATAAGGTCAAGTTAAAGAAGTTCATCATCACCAAGCCCTTATTATATGAAATGTTAAAGGGTCTTATCTAAGAGAAAGAAAGTCAAAACCATGAACAATAACATGGCAACAAATTCACAACTATCAATACAATATTCAAAATATCTAAATCTAAAAGCAAACTAAGCAAAGAAGGAAAACAGGAACAGAATCACAGATATGGAGCTCATTTGGAGGGTTATCAGCGGGGAGGGGAGAGTGGGCAGAAAGGTGCGAGGATAGAGAAGTACAAATGGACAGGTAACAAATAGGCAGGGGGAGGGTAAGAAGAGTATAGGAAATGGAGTAATCAGAGAACTTATGAGCATGACCCATGGACATGAACTAAGGGAGGGATTGCTGGAGGGAGTGGGGGTACCAGGCAGAATGCACAAAGGAGGAGAAATTGGAAGAACTATAATACCATAATCAATTAAATATATTCTAGAAAACTTCCAACCAAGAATAGTTTACCTAGAAAAGTTATTCAGAACTGAGAAAGAGATAATTTTGTAGAGAAGCAAATGTTACAAGAATTCATCACCACTAAACTGACCTTACAAAAAACTTTAAAGGGACTTCTTTCATGTGGAAATTAAGGGCGCTAAATTATTAAAAAAACACATGAAAGTATAACTCTCACTGGCAAAGGTAAATATATAGTAAGGGCAGTGAATTGATCACTTATGAAGCCAGTATAAAGGTTAAAAGACAAAAGTAGTAAAAATAGCTATAACAATAATCATTAGTTAAGTGACACACAGGATAAAAAGATGTAAAATGTTACATCAAAAACGTGAAACATGGGGAAGGACAGTAAGATGTGGAGTTTAGAATGCATTTGAAGGTAGTTGTTATCAAGTTAAACTATTGCAAACATAATTTGTTACATGTACGCGTTATAACAAACACCTGCTGTAGAGACACGGAGATAAAGAGACAGCATACCGCTAAGGAAAGCCATCAAGGCACAAAGGAAGGAACAGCGAGGAACTACAAATAAGCCAGAAAACAATTAACAAAGTAGCAGTGAGGACACATCTATCAGTAATCAACTTAAATGTAAAGGAACTACATTCTCCAGTCTGAAGAGCATTCTGACAGAGTGGCCGAATGGTTAAAACAAGACCCACTGACGTGCTGCCTGCGAGAGACTCATGTCAGATGTAATGACACACAGACTGAGAAGGAGCAGAAGGAACGATATCCATGCAAATGAAAACCAGAAGAAATTGGAGTGGCTACACTTAAGCATACAAAACAGACTTTAAGACAAAGATTGTGTTAAGAGACAGAAAGGGCATCACATAATGATAAGGTGGTCAAGCCAACCGGAGGACACGACGTTGGTAAACACCTATGCCCCCAGCATAGCAGCACCTACATATACAAAGCAAACATCACACAGACCTAACGGGAGAAACAGATGGCAGCGCAGAAATAGTGGAGAACTTCAATGCCCCGCTCTCACCAGTGGGTGGACCACGCAGACAGAAATCGACAAGAGAACTGGCTTTAAACAACACGTTAGATCACACAGACTTAAAGCTACATGCAGAGCATTCCAACCAAAAGCAACAGAAGACACATATTTCTCAAGTGTACATGGGACATTCTCCAGGATAATCATAAGTCAGGTCAAGAAACAAATCTTAATAAATTTAAGATTGAAATTATATCAAGCACTTTTTCATTAATGGCAAAAAACTAAAAATCAATTATAAGAAGAAAATTGAAAAATTTACAAATGTGTGGAGATTTAAAAGCATGCTACTGAAGAATCAATGGGTCAAAAAAATATCAAAAGAGAAACTTAAAAACATCTTGAGACAAATGAAATGGAAATACAACATACCGAAACTCATGGGACAAAGCAACAGCAGTTCTGAGAGGGAAGTGAGTGGCAGTAAACGTCTGCGTCAAGAAACAGTAAATCTGAAAGTAAACCCTCACTTCACACCTCAGGTAACCACAGAAAAGGCCCAGAGTCAGAGGAGAGAAGGAAACAACCAGGATCAGAGCAAAAATAAATGGAGTAGAGACTGAAAACACAGTAGAAAATGTCAGTGCAATGAAAAGCTGTTCTTTTACAAGATAAACAAAATCAATAAACCTTCACCTAGACCCATCAAGAAGAAAAAGAGAGAGAGGACTCAATTATATAAAATCAGAGATGAAAGTGAATACATCACAACCGATACTGCAGAAACACAAAGTGTAAGAGAACTACTGTGAACAATTATATGCCCACACATTGGTCAACTAGAAGGAATGTACAAATTTCTAGAAACGTAAAACCTACCCAGACTGAATCAGGAAGAAACAGAAAACTTGAACAGACCAATCACTAGTAAGGACATTGGTCAGTAATCAAAAACCTCCCGACAAACGAAAGTCCAGGACCAGGACTAACTGGGGAATTCTACCAAACGTTCGAAGAAGAATAATACCAATCCTCCTCAGATACACCAAAAAACAAAGAGGAGGGAACACTCCCAAACTCATTCTAGGAGGCCAGCATCACTCTGACATCAAAACCAGACGAGGATGCCACAGGAAAACAAAACTGTAGGCCAACATCCCTGAGGAACAGACACGCAAAAATCATCAACAAAACACTTGCAAACTGAGTCCAAGCACACACTCCAATCACCACACTCCGTGGTGAAGGGGGATACGAGGGATGGTTCAAACCCACAGTTCAATCAGTGGGTACATCCCGTAAACAAAAAGAGGGGTAACCATCACACAATCCTCTCAGTAGATGCAGGAAAAACACGTGACAAAATTCAGCATCCATGGATGACAAAAACTCTCAGACAGGTGTACACAGAGGAAACATACCTCAACATATTAAGGCCACATGTGAGAATCCCACAACTAAAATCATACTCAATGATAAAAAGCTGGAAGATATTCCTCTAAATTCAGGAACAAGACAAGGATGTCCACTCTTGCCACTTTTATTCAAAATAATATTGGAAGTCCTAGACAGAGCAACTAGTCAAGAAAATAAAAGTATTGAAATTGGAAAGGAAAAAATAAAATGACACATTTTCAGTTAACGTGAGCCTATTATATGTAGAAAAAAACCCTATAGCCTCCATTTAAAAAAGCCTGTTGGAACTAATAAACAGTTTCAGTAACACTGCAGGATACTAAGTCAAACTACAAAATTTTTGTGTTTCTATAAACTAATAACAAACTGCCAAAAGAGAAATTATTTTTAAAAAATCTGTTTATAACTATATCAAAAAGAATAAAATACCAAGGAACAAATTTAACCAAAAAGGTGAAATTCTAGTACACTAAAAACTATAAGAGAGTAATGAACAAAATAAATAGATATTCTATGCTCATAGAATGAAAAAATTAATATTGTTAAAATGTCTATACCACCCAAAGCAATGTACAGATTCAATGCAATCCCAATTAAAATCCAATGATGTCCTGGCCAGGTGGCTCAGTTTGTTGGAGCATCACCCCATACACCAAAACTTTGTGGGATCAATCCCTGGTTAGAATACATATAGGAGGCAATTGATTGGTATTTATGTTTTGTTGAGAGCTGTCCCTCCTGGTTTCAGGGACTGTAGCCTTTTGTCCCACAGCTACAGCTGAGTGAAAAGGCTGTGGGGACACGAGCCATTAAAGAGACACAACATTACCTCCTGGCAGGAGCACAGCCCCTGACTCACTCACTTCCCCCTGCTTGGCCTGGAGGAATAACAGGTTAGCCAAAGACAGGTAAGATTCCTCAATGGAGGCAGGACAACCTAAGAAAGCAGAGCCTGACTGGTAGAGGGGAAGAGCGTGGGGGAGGGGAAAGATGGATTGAATTAGATATCAGTTTAAAACTGTGTGAGGGGTTACATGATTTTTCAGATTTATTTAAAGGAGTATACACGCATAAAAAGGTGGGATCACAGGCGTAGACAATCCCTTCTGAAAGCGTGGCTGTGAATGGGAGAAAAAGTTGATGGCAGGACCTTGAGGGGATTAGGTTTTCTCCAAGACAGAGACTTGAGCATGTTCTTTGCCTGATGGGACCAGCCAGTGGGAGGGGAGGGAGCTGGAAGGGACTGAACAGAGGTTAGAGTGGGGCCCCAGAGAGGCGCCCCCCCTTCCCAAGCCTGGCTGAGCGTCAGAATCACCTGGGCAGCTTTCTCCACATTTACATCTGGGCCCACCCCAGGACTGCTCACTCAGACTTTCCAAAGGTTGAGCCAAAGAATCTGGACTTCAAATAACCCCTCTGAATAGCATTAAAATATACAGCAATTACTAGGGTCAAATCCAATAAGGGATATGCAAAATGCAAAGAAAAAATTTTAATCACCTGAGTCAGCGTACGTGTGTGAGTGTACACGTGAGCACACACACCCACACGCCGTGTCAAGGACTGGGACATAAACTCCCAGGGTACGAGCTCCCGGGCACAAGAGAACAAGTGCTGGAGACCTGACGAACAGCGTGGTGATGGCAGCTCACAGTCCTGAGTCACACACTTGGAAGTTGCCGAGAGGGTAGATCTTAAATGCTCTCCCCACAGGAAAGAACTGGTGATCCTGTGACAGGAGGGCGGTGTTAGCTAATGTTGTGGTGGCAACGAGTTTGCAATATTTAAGTAATCAATGCATTGTATACCTTAAAGTTATACAACACTGTATCAATTATATGTCAATGAAACTGGAAAAAATAAATTACTTTAGGTCCCCCACCCTCTATGTTCTCTTCTTAATATATGCATCTCTGCCAAAAACAATAAAAAGATTAGAAGACTCAATGTTGAATGATTTATTGATTTGTAAATTCAGTGCAATCAAATAAAAAAATCTCTAGGTTTTTTGTTTGTTTGTTGGAATGTGATAGGTCGATTCTAAAATACATGTGGAGCCTTGGCTGCTGTGGCTCAGTTGGTTGGAGCGTAGTCCTCAGAGCGAAGGGTTTCAGGTTCAATTCCCGGACAGGACACACACCCAGGCTTTGGGTTCCATCCCTGGGTGGGGTGCTGATGAGAAGGCAACCGATCGATGTCTCTCGTCTCTCGTGTCCATGTGAAATACGTGGAAATGAAAGGGCCAAGAACAGCACCCTAACAAAAGAACGTGGGAAGATTGCTTTCCTGGACTCCCAGACTTGTTGCAGAAGTCCAGGGATGAGGGGAGGGAGGCGTTGTGCAAGGACAGACACACTGGGGTGGTGACCCGCGTGGCCCCGAAGACACAGGGAATACGAGCCTTTTTAGGAAACAGATCAGTGTTCACGAGGAGAAAAACGAAACTTGCCCCTCACCTCACACCCAAAACAAAGAAACCCCAGGTGGGCTGTCACCCTGGCGGGGGGAACAGAACAATAAAGATTCCGAAAGATGACAGAAAGTGAAAGAGAAGACTCGGGATGAAAGCCTCAGGGTGGGGATTTCTTTTCATGACACAAAAGCACCACCTTAAATGAAAAGTCTGACAGACTTGGTTTCATAAAGATTAATAAATAATTCCATTTCTACAGCATTCTAAAACGGCAAAGGTATGCCTTAGTGTTCAGGGACGCACACTCAGGCTGAGAATGACGGAGGGAAGCAAGGACCAGATTGTCCGGGACAGGGGGGAGGGGCTGACGATGTCCTATTTCTTGACCTTGCTGAGGTCACATGGGAGGTGGCTCTATAATGATGCATTAACTTGTACATCTATACTGGGTGCATTTTTCTGCACCTATATTATCCTTCACATAAAGGTTTTAAGAAGAAAACCTTCCCACGTGATTCAGGGGCCCCACATGTAGGGACCCCTGAGCCTGGCTGGAGTGACGCTGTAATGTCAGGTCTGTTTCAGGTGATAGAATCCAACCCTGACTCACAGATCCCAGACAGCGACTCACACACCAAAAACCCAGGCCAGTTTCAGAAAAG
>PVIA01017345.1:0-15920 GCA_004024845.1 Tonatia bakeri
TGCAAATTGAACCCAATAAAAGCCTGCTGAGGTGCTCTCCTCTCAAGAGAGTGGCCAAAGCGCTCTGAAGCATTTTCTGCTCTTGAGAGAGAAGTCACGCTGTCCCTTTTCCTCCACAGGAAAAAACAAAAAACAAAACAGAACAAAAAAAAGCTGAAGGGCTTCTTGCATCATCCAGGAAGGAATTCAGTAGAAGTTTACTTTTTTTTTTAATTCAAAGAACCTAGGGTGTATATTAAGAAAATCAAACCTTTAGCAAATCACAATGATCCGGTGGTGAAAGTAAAAGTTCTAAAAGTATTGACCAAACTCTGGGGTCCTGTCCCAAACAATATCAAAATTATTCTTTTAGCTTGTACTTGAGAATAATGCATTTGGTAAATTCTTTGTTTTTCACTGTATTTATACAGCAAAAAAATACTGTACTTTCAGTGGTTATTTTGTAATAATAAATATCACAGATCAACAGTCATGATGGTTGTGATGGTTGGTTTTAGGCTAGACCATTTTAAGGATACCAAATGAATACTAAAGCTTGTGCAAAGAAAACACTTATTGATTCCATCTTACTACCTAGCTTGAGATGTTTTTACTCTTTACCTAAGCTGACAGCAAACTAATCATGAATAACCTGACACTTTTGTATTGATTTACATTTGTTAATCTTAGACTTGTGTTTCATCAATAAAGTGTTTTAACGAGAAAAAAATAAAAAATAAAATCTATTTTGTCTGGTATAAGTATTGCTACCACAGCTTTTTGTCTTGTTTCCATTTTCAAGAAATATCTCTTTAATTTCCACATCTTTAATTTCAGCCTGTGTGTGTCTTTCAATCTGAAGTGAGTCTCTTGTCGACAGCACAGGTAAGAGTTTCATTATCCATTCAGTCATCAAGTGTCTTTTGATTACAGCATTTAACCCATTTACATTTAAAGTAATTGTTGATAAATGTATTTATTGCCATTTTTATTCATATTCTTTACCTTTTTTTCCTTCTTCTTAAAGAACACCTTTTAATGTTTCTCGTAATATTATTTTCATGATGATAAAATCTTTTAGCTTTTTGTTATCTGGGAAGCACTTTACTCTGACATCAAGATTGTCTGGAAAGCACTTTCATCTTTCATTTTGATTCTAAATGAAAGCTTTGCTGGGTAGAGTAATCTTGGTTATAGGTCCTTACTTTTCATCACTTTGAATATTTCATGCTAACCCCACCTGACCTGCAAAGTTTCTGTTGAGAAATCTGCTGAAAGTCTTATGGAAGCTCCCTTGTACTGTCAAGATAGTAGACAGGTAAACACAGTACTCAGAACCTCCCAAAACAACAAAAAAACTAAAATTAAATAATAGAAAAACCATCATTTAGAACCATCTGAAGTCTAGCTGAACAGAAGCCCTACAACTAAGGATATAAGGAAGAAACTACATCGAGACTAGTAGGAGGGGCTGTGAAGTCACCCCTTAAAGAGCAAGGGGTCCCAGCCCCACATTAGAAACCTCAGCCCAGGGTTCCGGGTGCCAGAAAGAGAAGTCCACACAACTTCTGGCAGTAAAAACCAGAAGAAATAGGGACTAAGTGAGACAGAGGGCTTCTGGAGTCCTAGGCATTCCTCTTTAAGGGCCATATACTACTGGTTCTGAGCTCTAACATGGGGACAACAGCTGACAGTCAGATATAAAAGGAGGAACTAAATTGTGGGGTTTCAAGGTGAGGGCTAGAAGGGCAGCTTTCTCCCAAACAGAAGTGCTGTCAAAGGCCATTGCTCCTTCTCTGATCCCTTCCCCCCCAGAGCCCACAGGCCTGTGCCATATCTGAGGATCCATCAACCTTGCTCACACTTTTGGCCCTGCCCTGGTGACTACCTGAGACCTCACCCCACCCAACTCACAGGCCTGACCAAGCCCTTTCCAGCGGCTTTTCCATACAAATGGCCTCTCTTAGCTCATGCTTCAAATACCATCCACACATTTAAATACAGGTCTCTGAATCATATATTACAAGTTTCAGGCTTCTGACTGGTGGCACTGAATATTTCTGAGTGTTTAGAAATGAAGGGGTTATTTTCATTTCTTATGTTTGTTTGTTCGTTTGTTTGTTGTAGCCTTTAATATAATTATTAATCATTGCTCAAATGTCATCCTCTCTGTGATGATCTCCCCAGTCTCCCAATGAATCAATTTCTCTTTTACGGTCCCATAGCATTTTATTCAAAATTTTATTACATTACAATATATTTTCTTTCTTTAGATGTCTCTGTATGTTGAAAAATGAAATATCATAATCATACCATATCTAATCAATCTGATATCCTCAGTACCCATGCAGACACTAAGAGCACCAAGAGGCGGAAAGAGTCATTGCAACGTCCTTCTGGATCCTGCAGAGGAAGTGACCGGGAAGAAAAGCACTGCCCAATTACTAAAGGTTTGGAGAAATGTGGTTGCATTACTGTTTTGAATACTTACATACACAACAAATCGAGCATTTCCACTGTTCTCTTTCAGCTTCCACTCCTAAAGAAATAAGGCACCTCCTATTCTCTGGCCACCTTTGTCTTTCAAAGTTATTTCTAACACAAAGCTACTCCCAAACTTAAGACTGTATAGCTTTGACATCTATATAAAGACTAATTCAATTTGTCATATTGTGTAAAAAAAGTGTTTATTATCACAAAATAAGTAAAAGAAGAATGATGAAAATTTATTTGAAATTGTAAGTTAGTTGGTTAGTGAATTCAATTTGAATTTGTCCTGTCTCTCCTTCAAAACAACTTACATATAATATCCTGAAAAAATGCAAAGTAAACCACAGTGAGAACCAGAAGACTTGTATTCCTTCTCCACGTTAATTACTCAGTCTATGATCTGAGTAAATAATAAATCTCTATCTGCTCATCTATAAAGGGGGTTAGATGTAATCAGTTATTTTCAAACTGGACTATTTGAAACCTTGAGAATTCTGTGTGTTGCAGGGGAGAGGTTAATAGAAGATGATTAATAATCTACATTATACTACTTAAAAAGAGTTCAAGGTCCTGGCGGGGTAGCTTAGTTAGTTAGAGTGTCATCCTAATACACCAAAGTTTCGGGTTCAATCCAGCAACCAATGAATGCATAAATAAGCATAACAACAAATTAATGTTTCTCTTCTCTCTCTCCCTTCCTCCCTCTCTAAAATCAATAATTTTTTTAAATAGTTCAAAAATCACTGTACATATCCTTTAATATCCAAAGTCCATTCTATTTTTTCCCAAAATTTCAACATTTTAATTTTATTTTTCAATTGCAGTTTACAGTCAATATTATTTTGTATTATTCTAAGGTGTACAGCATAGTGGTTAGACACCGTTCTATTTCTTTATGCTATTAAAGACTGCTAGCAGTCTCAAATTTTAAACTGGGAAAAAAAATACAGAATGTATATAAATGTCCCTCTCAAAATCATATAATTTATGCAATGGAAATCACCCAACTCTGATAACCTTCCAGATATCAAAGACTAAAAATTATTTTCCATTTCAGCAAGGCAGTCAGCAATAATTCAGCAATTACTACACTAATGTAATGTTTAATGTCATAAACATTAAAGATATATTTAAGGAACTGTATTATTATTTTTAAAATACCTGTACTATAAATTGTAACTCTCTTCTTTCTGCTTCCCATTGTTCTGCTTGTAATCTAAACTCCTCCAAAGCTGTCTCCCTGATATGAGACTCCATTCCATTCTTCTCCTGCTGATGTTTTTCCAATGCTTCCTTTATACGAATAAAATCTTGCTTTACTATTAGAACAGTAAAAGTTAACTTTCTTCCTTCACCCCCAATTTAAATGTAAAAAGGACTCTGCTTACCTATCCTGTTAAAACTCATTATAATTTATGTTAAAATCATTAATAGAACTATTATATTTTGATCATCAAACTACAGATCTGAGTAAGAAGCTAGGTTTACCTACTTAATTTAAGCAATGTTTTATAAGTACATTTGTAGGCATATATTTAAACCAATTTTTCAGAAAATTTTAACTTCAGAGGTTTTAATAAAATGTATTATATGATAGAGACAAAAACAAAATACATAGATTTATGTAATTTATATGTAAATCTATGTGTAAAGTAGATAATATGAAAATCTCCAATTACCTGTGAATAAACTATTTGGATTATTTCTGATAATGTATATATAATCTGACCAAAAACACTGTATTTCCAAAAGGGGAGAATGAAGGAGTCTGTGTAACAAATCAGGAGAAGGAAATTAGAGAGTAAAGAATTTGAAAAGTCAGAAAATATTCTTTTTAGAAGTCTTGACTATCACTAATTTCTAGTTCTACAGATAAAGAATGTTGGCAAGAGTCTTTTCTTTTTGGGTTTTCCTGATTGTGCTACATTTACAAGATCTAAGGTAGTTCAAAATCTTAAAACTATAAAATGTTTTCTTAAGAAACCACAAATATTCTAACCCTTAGGGTTCAGAACTCAGTCCCATTAACACAAAGAGAAAGGTACAGTGGTTTATCAGAGAGAGAAGGAAAACCTGGTGTGCCCATCTAACAATAACTTGGAGCTGCATAATAAAGACCGCCCTTACTACTTTCACTAACAGGAAGCCATCCCAAAAGCCCTGAGGATTTTTCTCCCTAGAGCTAAACAGAGATTCCTACTCAAACTCAAATTCCTCAACAGCTCTGTGCAGATCAGTTCAAAGCCCATGGCATAAAATCAGAGTTCTCCATCAGGTAGCTGATCAAGACCACATCAAGATTGTAACTTGGGGTACAGGCTGACTAACTATAAGGAATGCTGCCTCCATTACCCTTCTTTGGCTCCAAGACATTTTAGGTGGGGAGGGTTATACTGGGCCACCTACACTTCCATATTCCAATACTAATGGAGGCCCCATATATAGATGCCAGGCACCATTCGTAGTAGACAAGACACAAACTATGACTATTGCCAAAAAAGAAATCAAAAGATAATCTGCTGACAATGTCTGGGAATGCTTGTGTCAAAACTTTATATTTAGTAAATGCTTTTGTAAAAGTATTTTTAGTGAAGGCTTATTTCCAGAATTCTGAAAAGCAATTTACACCAGTGGCAAATGTAAAGCATTTTTATCATGTTTTGTTGGTTGTTGTTTATTTTTTTAATTAAACTGGTACTTCAAAAATATGGCTAATATAGTCAATTCAAAATCTATCTTCTAAGTGGCTGGCAACCTCAACCTTAAACCATATTTTTACTTTGGAGAATAAAAATGGAAGGGACAAATATCTCATAATAATTTTACAAAAAGTCATCAAATTATTTATGTATCATATCTATACAGATAATAAGCATACATCAGATACATATTTTTCTATATTTATTATATTTCACATCAAATGTACGGACCACATTTCTAAAATTTCAAATTTTTATGCTGCTAGACAAAACGGGCTATAGGTTTTTATATTACAAAATGCCCATATCATATATGTTTATTTTTTATATTTTGATCAGAGATTTCAAACTCTTTTTCACAAAAGAAACAGTATATATGTTCATGTATTTTAAAGCACAGTACAAGACGGACCTGGAAAAACGACCCTAAACAGAAAAGAAAGAGAGAAAGGGAGGGAAGAAAGAAGGAAAGAGGGAAGAAGGAAATCAGATTTTCTTTCTTTCTGGTAGTTATTTTCCTTTCCAAGGACAACTTCAAATAATGTATAACACATATCAATGAATATTGTATATATTAAAATTCCTTTATAAAATTTTTTTACCTGTAGAGTTTTCTCTAGTTTGCTTTTTTCTTTCATAAGTAAATCATATTCTTGATTGCAATTTTGAATTATATTGTCTCTTTCCTCCAAATCATGTTCAAATCTTCTGCACTCTTCTTTCCATTTCTGCTGGGAAGTCTGAAAGGCTTTCTCAATCTCATTTGCCCTTCTTTGAAGTTCTGTATTCTGAGCTATTAAAAACATAAAAGAATAACAGGTATATTTACAACCATAAATTAAATCCCTAGAGTTCAAAAACGTAGGGCTTAGAGCCAATTTCATTTACAGCATGGTCTTAGGACAAAACCTGTAACCACCTCAGACCAGTAAACTCTTGAAAAGCCCACTGTCCTGGAACCAGGACTCTACCACTTTTTCATCTCTTCTCCTCCAGACAAAAGTGATTTTGCCATAAAATGATATGACAAATTCCCAGAGACATGCCCAGGTTTACATGCACCTCTAGCACCAGCTGCCACTCTTTTTCTCCTATTCAAGAAGATAAATAAAATATTTGTTTTTAAAAATACTGTAACATATAGGGCTACTATTCTATTCTATTCTATTCTATTCTATTCTATTCTATTCTATTCTATTCTATTCTATTCTATTCTATTCTATTCCATTCCATTCCATTCCATTCCATTCCATTCCATTCCATTCCATTCTATTTTTATCCTCATCCGAGGACATGCTTATTGACTTTAGAGAGGGGAAGGGAGGGAGACAGAGAAGAGATACATCTAACTGTTGCCTTTCCTGCCCAGGGACGGAACCCACAACTTAGGCATGTGCCCTGACTGGGAATTGAACCTTCAGCCTTTCAGTCCACAGGATGACGCTCCAACCAACTGAGCTACACCAACCACAGCATCACTACTCTTTTTAAAAGATTTATAGGTTACAAATTTTAATATTTGGCAACAAATCAGTTGTAACACATCTTACACGTAAGATTGTCACAAAATTGAGGCTGGGAACTACTGCTACAACCCTTTAAAACTGTGATATTTACTACCCCCAAATTAGGCTCAAACCTAGCTCATCTTAACAGTACTGCGCTACAATAACAAACACCTCTCCACCAGGGTTGCTGCTCTGTTTTAGCATTTAGAAAAGAAGTAATGAAAGGCTTCCAGGTCTGACTCCACCACCTACCACCTGACTAAACTTCGACTCTCAGAATAAAATACCTCCTAATTAAGCTTTTATGAAGACCCAATGAGGAAATAGGAACACACTTGTATGCCACAGTTAGTAGTATTGTTTTAAAATTATTTTGTGTTTTGAATGGATCACATATTCCAAAGGTTCAAAATTCAAAGGTATAAATGGCACAAAAACATCTCCCTCCTATCTGGTTACTTCCACTACAAGACTTCATTCCACTGTCTGGCAGCCTGCACTGCAGGTAAGAAGTTTGAGGCCGTTTTGATTTCTGTCCTCTGCATGTTGCTTTTCTTTTCTCTTCTTTTCTTTTCTCTTTGAAAGTTTTGTCATCTTCTCTTTGTCTCTTTTTCTAAAATTTCATAATGCTATGCCTTCAAGTGGGTCTATTTCTTTCCATTGTGGTGAATATTCATAGGCCCTTTCAATCTGGCAACTCAAACAAAACCTTTAGTTCTGACATGTTTTCTTAAATAATTTCATTGATGACTTATACTACTCCGTTTTCTCTCATATTATTCAGATTGGTCCTCAAATTTTCTTTTCTTTCCTTCCTTTTTCTACCTGTCTTTTAATGCTAATTTCTAGGAGATTTTTTCCATCATCATCTTCCAATGCTTCTACTGACATTTTTCATTTCTGATTTCATATTTTTAATTTCTAAGAGCTTTCTTTTTTTAATGGGATCTGGTTCTCACTTTACAGATGGCATATATTCTCTTTCAACTGAGAGGATATTAATGCTATTTATTTCTTAAATCTTCTGAAGAATTTCTGATTCTTCCAAATTAACCTTTCTCTCCATTTCAGAAACTTTCCCTAAGTATCTGGTAATTCTCAGTTGTTTGCTCTAAATTAAGAGTAACTACAGAGTGACACACCTTTTATCCCTCCTAGATGCTGAGTTTGAGTGTGGAGCTTGACACCTGTGCTCTTCACTGGAGGAGGACATGTCATTTATCAGTATTACTAGGTCTTTCTTCTCAGCTTGGTCAGGTGACCCACAGAAAAGTCTTCCAAGCTCCTACATGGAATGCAGAAATCTGGTGACAGCTTTTGGGGAAGCCAATAGAAAAAGGAAGCTGGCCCTGACTGGTGTAACTCAATGGACTGAGCACCAGCCTGTGACCTGAAAGGTCACCAATTTGATTCCTGCTCGGGGGATATGCCTAGGTTTCAGGTCAGGTCCCCAGATGGGGGTGTGTTAGAGGCAACTAATTGCCATTTCTCTTCTCTTCCCTTCCCTTCCCTCTAAAAATAAACAAAATCTTTTTTTTTAAGAAGCTAGAAGAACTAGTTCTTCAATATTCAGCTTAAGTATGATATCTTTCTATTTTTCCCAGTCTGGAGACCCTCTATTTTAGCAACTAAGAAATTACTCCTGCCCTGGCTGGCATAGCTCAGTGGATTGAGCGCGGGCTGCGAACCAGGCATCGCAGGTTCGATTCCCAGTCAGGGCACATGCCTAGGTTGCAGGCCATGTCCCCCAGCAACCACACATTGATGTTTCTCTCTCTCTCTCTCTCTCCCTTTCCCTTCCCACTCTAAAAATAAATAAATAAAATCTTAAAAAAAAAAAAAAAGTAGAAATTACTCCTAAGTGGGAAGAATCCAGAGTAGCATGCTCCTGGAAGGAAACCTAAAACCAGACAGCTACTTCCAATTCCAAATTCCAAAGGTGTCTGGTGCTTCCAGTTTATCAGGCCTTTGACTCTCTGACAAGTTGTCTGCCAACTTTCCACATTCCTGGTTTAGGATTCTAGCATCTCAGGTCTGCTAAATTAGTTATCCCTCATCCATTTGCTTTCCAACTTCCAAAATTTTCTTTCTTGTCAGGTCTCTTATTATCTCAATCATTATGGGATTATCTTTTTTTTTTCTTATCCTCACCCAAGGATATTTTTCATTGCTTTTAAGAAAGAAAAGGAAAGAGGGGAAGGAAGGAAAAAAGAGGAGGGAAACATCAATGTGAGAGAGAAACCGACTGGTTGTTTTTTGTGTGTACCCCTACCAGAGACAGACCTGCAAACCAGGCATGTGTCCTGACCAGGAACTGAACCCAAGACCTTTTGGTTGGTGGGAAAATGCCCAACAGAGCCAAACTGGCTAGGGCTGGGATTACCTTTTTTAATATCCCCTAACTCCATTAGGTTGTTTTTTACTCTACCCTCAATATTTTATCATGAATGTTTTCAAAAATGCATAAAGTTGAAAGTATTGTACAGTGAACACCCAGTAAAATTACCTCAACTCCTTGACTGTTAACATTTTGCTACAGTTGTTTTATCACACATTCATCTATGCATTCATTCATTTATCCATCCGTCAGACCATACTTTTTATGCATTTCAAAGCAAGTTGCAAATATATTTCACTCCCAAATAATTCAGCATTCATATTGTTAACTAGAATTCAATATAGTTTTATATTTTTGAGGTAATATTTACATCTAATGAAATGCACAACTCTTAAGTACACCAGTCAAAGAGATTTGATAAATCCCTACATTACACTCATGTAACCCAGACCCCAGTCAAAATATAGGACATTTCCTTTAACCCAAAAAGTTTCTTCACACCTTTTCCCAGTCAGTCCCTACCACTATTCCTTCACTGTTGGGGCCTTGGCTTGCTGATGCAGTCAGCTCAAGAGGCTGTACTCACCAGCAAGACAGCATATTGCAGTCAGAGCAGCCAGCATTGCCTCCTAGGGGCATCCATAGAGCACGTGGGGCCTTGGTTTGCTGATGCAGTCAGCTCAAGAGGCTGCACTCACCAGCAAGACAGCATATTGCGGTCAGAGCAGCCAGCATTGCCTCCTAGGGGCATCCGTAGAGCACGCGAACCAGCTACCAAACGAGGTACTGATCACGCACCTAACTGACCAATCACTAACAAGAGCACATGGTGAACACGCACAGGGGCAACCTATCAGAGCAACTTCCCTTTTCCCGTCCCTATATAACCCCTCTGCTTAAATAAAATTTTGCAGCTTGAACAGAACCCTTTGTCTTGCTGCCATTCTTCACGCCTCTTGTTCCCATCCCTATTCATCTGTTTCAGGTAGACTCGGGACCCTCGTGACTGCTCCGCAGGCCAGAGCACATCACAGAGGCAACCATTATATTGATTTCTTTTTCACCAACAATTATTTTTCTCTGTCGAAGAACTTTATATAAATGGAGTCATACAAGATGACCTCTTGTGTATAAACTTCACTCAGCATAATGGTTTTGAAATTCATTCATGGTATTATTACATCTATCAGTAGTTGGCTCACCAACTACTATTGCTGAGTAGTATTTTACTGTATGAATATAATACAGATTATTTCTTCATTCTCTTGTCAATGGACATTTAGAGTTTGTTTGTTTTTTCCAATTTGTGGTTGGCATAAAGAAGCTGTAATAAAAATTGGTGTACAAGTCTTTGGTAAACTAATGTTTCTCAGGGAGTAATACCAAAGAGTCAAACTGCTGAATCATAGCATAAAGATATTATTATTTTAAAAGCAACTGCCAAGCCCTGGCCGGATGGCTCTATTAGTTGGAGCACTGTTCCATATACCAAAAGGTTGCAGATTCGATCCCTGGTCAGGGCACGTACTTAGGTTGTGGGTTCGAACCCTGCTCGGAGTACTTATGGGAGGCAACTGATCAATATTTCTCATATCTTCCTTCCTTCCTTTCCTCCCTTCCTTCCTTCCTTCCTTCCTTCCTTCCTTTTTTCCTTCATCTTTCCCTCTCTCCTTCCCTCCCTTACTCTCTCCTCCCTCCCTTCCCCTCTCTCTCTCCCCTCCTTCCTCTCTCTCTCCCTCCCCCTCCCTTTCTCTCTCCCTTTTTCCCCTCCCCCATCTTTCTCCCCCCCCTCTCAAATCAATAAACATATGCTCTGGTGAGGCTTAAAAAAAAAATGAAAAGAAATTGCCAGTTTTTTTCCAAAGTAATTGTACCATTTTACTCTCCCACTAACTATAAGGGTTCCAGTTGCTCTACATACCCATTAGCATTTGGTATTGCCAGTTTTTTCAGTTACAGCCATCTGATGGGCATGTAGTTACCATCATAGTGGTTTTTAATTTGCATTTCCCTAATGACAAGTAAGGTTAAACATTTTCCATGTGATTAATGGCCATTCTGCCATTTCCTCTGTAATGTGTCTGTTGAAATTATTTGACTTTGGGCAAGTAACCTCCCATCTTTTCCGGATTTCAATATCCTCATAATTAAGTTAAAGCCATTAACTTTAATTTAATTATCTGGTGCCTTGCAATCCTTTTATTCCTTAAGTGCTATAGTTATTAAATGCCAGAAGAAATCAAAAATACTTCTGACCAGTGGCAACAACCTAAGACATCTGGCCAAGACTAGGGTACATAACTTTTGCTATATTTATAACTTAACATTTGGTTTGCCCCATACAGTTAATGAAGCATGTTCATTTTCTTATTTCATCCTTAAAACAACCTAGGTTCAAATATCAGTAAATAAATGGTAGAACCAGGCTCAAACCTAAATCTTCTGAATTCATGTTCAGTGTTCTCTTAACTAAAACCTACTCAGTGCAAAAATATTCATAGCAACCTTATTCTTAATAACCAAAACCCAGACACAACCCAAATGCTCATCAATAGTGTGGTATATTCACATAGTATAATACTAAACATCAATACGAGGATCAGGAAAGAAGACAGATACAAAAGAGTACATACTATGTAAGTCTATTCACATAAAGTACCAAAAAAAGGGCTAAATTAATCCTTGTTATTAAACATTAGGAAAATAGTTATCCGTGTGGAAGGACCTCTGATAGTTTTGTATTCCATGATCCGGTTCTTGTGATCAGTGTACACGTATCTAGGCACATTTCTTTAATATATACTTAAGTGAAAAGATTTTAAAAGATGGTCATATGCTATGTTAACAGATAACTTTGAGAGTTAAATCAACTGCCCTTCTCTTTTCTAGGGCTCACACCCTAACCCGGTGGCTCCAGAACCCAGCTGACCAACAGAATCACCCGCAGTGCTTCCTGCACACTCAGAGGCGCTCAAGCTAGAGACTCTGACTCAAGACTCTATGTAAGAGAAGACCTAACATACATGTCTTTAAAAAAATATCTATGTGACTTTGCTAATTACTCATGGGGAAGATGCCCTAAAAAGTGATTAATAGAATTCTGAGCCCCTTCTTCTATACATACACAACATAAAAAATTAATGTAAAGCAGATGAATGTTCACATAATTGCCAGAAGACTTTATAAACACCTAGCAAAGTCTATCCATCAAAGCTCAGTCAATGAATCAAAACCTTACTTCTGACTCTATGTGGAATGCATATCCAACACTAAGCAATGATACACAATAAAGTCACAATTCTTAACATGGGAAGAAATGGAAGTAGTCTTACCACAGAGTTTTTCTTGAATCCTGTGTGCCTCAGCTAACCTTTCTTCAGCAGCCCGTCTTCCGAGGCCTGCTTCCTTTCTAGCAACAGCCAGGTCATATTCCAAACTTTGCCGCAATGCTTCTCCTTTTTCAACCTCAGATCGTAGCTTGGCAATCTGGCTCTCATAGCCTGCCAGCTAAAAACAGATTTCTGATATCATGAACCAATATTAAAATATGTCTCCAAGATTATGAGATCATTCACCCAAACATTTATATTTCTTAGAAAAACCTGTTTCTATAATACTTGTAAGACAAGAATTTATAAGCTTACACTTTCTGAAAGACTGGAGGAGAAGCACTAGCCTTACCCACAAAATGACAATACTAATTTTCTTATTTTAGAGAATACACCAGAAGAAAAAAAAAATTATTCTTATATAAACTTCTTGTTAAAAATAAAGGAAAATCGCAAGTTTTAATCAGATGCTAGTCATACTTAAGAAACGGAGAAAATGCATGTCCCAAAGTAAGCATTTAAAAAATTCATTCTTGCCCAGCCAGGTGTGGCTCAATGGGTTGAGTGCCGGCCTACAACTGAAAAGTCGCTGGTTCCAGAGCACAGGGCCAGGTACCTGGGTGGGGGCTTGTGAGAGGCAACTGATTGATGTTTCTCCCACACATTCATGTTTCTTTTCCTATCTTGGTCTCTCCTTTCCCCTCTCTCTAAAAAATAAATAAGTAAAATCTTTTTTTAAATAAAATAAAAATTCATTCTTTCCTCTTTCCTATTGCCCATATGAAATTAAGAAGCAAATTGTATCAAAATATAGTTTGGTAAACATTGTCTATGTTATTTCACTTGATTATAACATTACTGATAGACCATAAAGAAATGAAAATGCCAACTTTGCAGGCATTTTAATGAACTAATATCTAATCTATCTAATATCTAGATAACTAGATATCTAATGACTAGATTTAATTTACCTAATATCCTCCTATGAAATAATACAATAGAAGATAGATAGAAAAATTAGGGCTAGGTAGGACTTCCAGCCAAGATGGAGGTGTAGGTAGACACACTGTGCCTCCTCACACAACCAAAAGAAGGACAACAATATTTTAAAAACAAAAAACAAACAGAACTGACAGAACATCAAACTCTATGGAAGTCTGACAACCAAGGAGTTAAAGACAGAATATTCATTCTGATCGGTAGAGAGGCAGAGACTGGCGGCCAGGTAGAGAGCACTTTCAGCAAGGTGATGGCTATGGGACCCAGCAAGGCAGCAGCTGGTGGAGTAGGCAGTCCCATATTCATATGCAGATAAACCGGGAGGAACAACTGGGGAGCAAGACAGACTGAGCAACCCAGGGTTACAGTCCAGGGAAATAAAGTCCCAAACATCTGACTGAAAACACCTGTGGGGGTTGAGACAGCGGGAGAAACTCCCAGCCTCACAGGGGAGTTTGTGGGACAGACCCACAGGGTCCTAGAATGTACACAAGCCAACCCACACGGGAATCAGCACCAGAAGGGCCAAATTTGCTTGTGGGTAGCCAGGGAAGTGACTAAAATCCAGCAGAGAGAAAAGCAAGCAGCACTGTTCCTTCTCCAACTCCTCCCCCACATACAGTGTCACAACACAGCTATGTGCGTTGCCCCACCCTGGTGAACAGCTAAGGCTCCACCCCTAATACATAACAGGCACACCAAGACAAAAAAAAAAAATGGCCCAAATGCAAGAACAGATCAAAGCTCCAGAAAAAATACAACTAAGCAACAAGTAGACAGCCAACCTATCGTATGCACAGTTCAAAGCACTGGTGACCAAGATGCTCACAGAACTGGTTGAATATGGTCACAAATTAGATGAAGAAATGAAGGCTATGGTAAGTGAAATAAAGAAAAATGTACAGAGAACCAACAGTGACCAGAAGAAAACTGGGACTCAAATCAATGGTGTGGACCAGAAGGAAGCAAGAAACATTCAACCAGAAAAGAATGAAGAAACAAGAATTCAAAAAAATGAGGAGAGGCTTAGGAACCTCCAGGACATCTTTAAACATTCCAATATCCGAACTACAGGGGTACCAGAAGGGGAAGAGGAAAAGGAAGAAACTGAAAACTTATTTGAAAAAATAATAAAGAAGAATTTCCCCAATTGGGCAAAGGAAATAGATTTCCAGGAAGTCCAGGAAGCTCAGAGAGTCCCAAAGAAGTTGGACCCAAGAAAGCACACACCAAGGCACATCATAATTACATTACCCAAGATTAAAGATAAGGAGAGAATCTTAAAAGCAGCAAGACAAAAGGAGAGAGTTACCTACAAAGAAGTTCTCATAAGACTGTCAGCTGATTTCTCAAAAGAGATCTTACAGGCAAGAAGAGGCTAGAAAGAAGTATTCCAAGTCATGAAAGGCAAGGACCTACATCCAAGATTACTCTATCCAGCACAGCTATCATTTAGAATGGAAGGGCAGATAAAGTACTTCTCAGATAAGGTCAAGTAAAAGGAGTTCATAATCACCAAGCCCTTATTATATGAAATGTTAAAGGGATTTATCCAAGAAAAAGAAGATAAAAAATATGAACAGTAAAATAACAACAAACTCACAACTATCAACAACTGAACCAAAAGAAAAAAGAAAAACAAACTAAGCAAACAACTAGAACAGGAACGGAAACACAGAAACAGAGATCACATAGAGGGTTAGCAACAGGGGAGTGGAATGGGGAGAGAGTGGGAAAAGATACAGAGAATAAGTAGCATAGATGGTAGGTAGAAAATAGGGGGAGGGTAAGAATAGTATAGGAAATGTAGAAACCAAAGAACTTATATGTACGACCCATAGACATGAACTAAAGGGGCAGGGAATACAGGTGGGAGGGGGTGTGCAGGGCAGAAGGAAATAAAGAGGGGGAAAAGGGACAACTGTAATAGCATAATCAATAAAACATACTTTTTAAAAAATTAGAGCTAGGTGATTTATAAAGTCATTTCCCATTCTAAAATTCTAGAATTTAATCAATAATTCATTAAATATTAAACATTTCCTCTGTGCTAAATATAGTGAAAGATATAAAAACAAATACTATAAGGTCCCTAATATCAAGGAATTCAATGCTACAGAAGGAAAGGCATATGGCATAAACTTTAAAAAAGAGGTAAAAAATGTTATAATACTCCAAAGAAAAGCAAAATCATTTATTTCTGGTGTGAGAGAAGAAACAGTATATAAGAGAGAATGCTAGAAAACTATCATTTAGGAAATCATTGAGCTACATCAAATAAAAGACACAAGAATTTCTGCAGGACAACATCAGAAATTACTCAAATGGCTATTAAAATGTAGAGTAGCAGCAGGCCCTGGCTGGCATAGCTCAGTGGATTGAGCGTAGGCTGTGAACCAAAGCATCGCAGGTTCGATTCCCAGTCAGGGCACATGCCTGGGTTGCAGGCCACGGCCCCCAGTAACTGCACATTGATGTCTCTCTCTCTCTCTCTCTCTTTCTCCCTCCCTTCCCTCTCTAAAAAAAAATAAATAAAGTCTTTTAAAAATTTTTTTTAAAAATATGTAGTGTATGCCCT
>PVIA01017346.1:0-15906 GCA_004024845.1 Tonatia bakeri
TTCTCATTGAAACCAATATAAAACAGAAAAAAGATTAAGGCAAATTTACTTTAGAACAACTGGATTATTTCACAAAAGCAAACAAATAGCAAAATGATATTAATTTTTTTCACAAACATTCTATTTTCCCCCAAGGCAAAATATTCCTCATGTTTAGCAAGGAAATTTCGGCACTCTACACATCTATCCCCATACGGGGCACCCACCCCCACTCACTCCTCATTAAAGATCGTATCGAAAATGGTGGGAAATCACACAGACCTATTTTGAAATTCTGGATTCTACCTCGTCATTCTGGGACATTTTGCTTCACTCCTTTCCTTAAATACAACACCCAACAGGTGTCGGGTTGCCCCAAAGAGGGCCAAGAGCATTTGAATTTAATTCTTGATTCAGCCATTTAATTATTCTGTTTGCTTGGAAGAGCCCGGGTGAAAGACTGTCATGTGACTATGGAATAATCAGGAAAAGAGCGAGACTATACCTACTGGATGGGGGACACAATGATTTTTGTGGCAACAGAGATGGAAACAACTCTAAGAGGTGTTTTAGAGCCAGTGAAGTCTGAAAAATGGAGGCACGTTAATGACCTATCTCTTTGAGATTCACCCCAAAGCCTTCCTCTGAACAGAACTCTAAAGCAACTCTCCCAAACATTGCAGGCACATAAATTTAAACGACTGCTGGGTATCCCACACCCTAGCAGATTTCTCTGACCATGATTTGGTCATCATTCATCTTATTTACTGAAATGGCTATCAGAGAGAGCAAGCGGGCTGGCTCCCAGCCTCTGTACTTGCCGAACAAAACATGTGTCAGCTCCTCTAGATGTTTTCGTTTTCCCCACACCCATTCTCACAGCTCAAAGGAGTCAGTCTGTGAAGTGGACGAATTCCAATCTGCTCGCGGCTTGAAGAAACAGGTCAGGTGAGACTGTCTGCAACGCATGAACAGTGTACACCCTGTTCTAGTTTAAGGCCTTCAGATGCACAGCGTTTGGGTCAGAGAGGGCTTCCCTGGTACCTGGGAGGGACGCTGGGGCGAGGCACCACAGCGGTGTGGCTCTTAACTGTGGAAGGGGCAGAAGTCCACAAGCACTGGGGGTTGAGTGCTAGATGCCATGAGCCAAAGGTCTCAGAGGACAGGCTTTTGGTCTGAGAGCACTCCAGGGTGTATGATCCCAGGCCTCTCCTGCCTATTTCTGTAGATCTCCAGGGATCCCTCAAGATCAGGCTTCCTGTGTGGAAAGCATGGTTGTGGCTGCAGCACTCTTGGTGGACTCTGCCATTCTGAGCCACCACTGATGGTCTGTGTGTCCCAACCTGATCTCTCCCTGTCCTTCAGTCAGGACTGGCACTTGCTCCAAATTCAAGGTCTTGACTCAAGTATTCAAAATGAATTATCATTCTAGAAGTCAGATTGAAAGGTTTCTTAATCTTTGCCCTTAACTAATATAAGTCAAACTTAAGAGGCCCTGGTAGTTGAAAACATTTTTTAGGACGATCATGTACACAATCAGAACTGTACTTTTTGTGTGTAAGACCCCGTGTTAACTTGCCTCCCTGGGGGGAAAGCATGATGATTTGTGTCTTGGATGAAACTGTAGAGATCTTTAAGTATTTAGGTAAACACCACCTAAATGTGATCAGCTAGCTCTCAGATGACTGGAAAGATCTCTCCAAAATGAGACTACCATTGACTATTTAGCCCATCATCCTGGAGAGAAAACTAATGCATTATTCCTGGGCTTCCTATGTGCAGTTATTCTTATAATGGGAATTATCCAATTAAAAATGCGTAATGGAATTTGTCCCTGACTGTAGTTGAAATTTTCAGCAAAAAGACTTTGGCACTGGAAGACAGTCAGGTTTGTATCAACTCATTATCCAGCATTGTCATGAATGATGGAGTTGTCCTAGACTTTCTCTTGGTAGGTCAAGGTAGAGAGTCCAGGCACTACTAAAACAACCTTCTCAGTGTGGAATGACAGTTTGAGAAAGTTGCATACATCAGTACAGAAATTTGATGAGAAGGTCATGTGGCTTTTTAAGTAGATGCTGGTACTTTATGGCATTTGTTCAGATGGTTTTGCACAGGACATTGAGGGGATGGTTGAGGTCAGTACTCAAGTTGATTCTCCATTTAATTAAGGCTCTTGATAGTAGCCTTAATTAAATGTTATATAAAACAATTGACAGGTATGGTCCCAGTCTCTATAGGACTGATTAATCAAGATGGTTTACCAAGTGGCATGCTCATAGGACAATGCTACATGTGTCTCATGTTTCATGTTTTTTTTTTAATTTCTTGTGTGCAAGACACTTAATTATCTCCTTTTAAAACCATCTTTTCAAGAATGTTTGCGTAGTGTGTAGCCTTGGACGATATAGTGTCTCCCCTCAGAGGAAAAGACAAGCATGCCTACTCTCTAGTATGATAAAGTGATATCCTCCTTCAGAGAAGAAGGTTCCTTAAGTTCAGTATTGCTTTTCTGTAATTCAGTCCAATATATGTGCTGGAATCCATCTCTACCCACCCCCTTTGTCCCCTCAGGATTTGTGAACAGGGTATAAATGTTAACAATGTCATGTTGATTTCTTCGCCATGCGTATAAAGTCCTTAGTCTTGGATCAGGAATCTCATGTCTTCAGCCAACATCCACGAGAAACGTGTCAGGCTAACACATGAGTTTGTAAAGAGGGTAAAATCTCAGGGCTCTCACAATTCCTGACACCCTGGGGTCATTTATAACCCCCATATTTATCTTGAAAAATAGCATAAGCTGTGCCTTTACTAAATATGTAAATATATTTCATGCTGAGAATCCCTTACAACTATGTGTTATGTGTGCATATAAATAAAGAATGGTAGCATTATCAGACTATGAGTTTAAAGTTGTAGGATGCTTTCAGAATCCTAGGCCTATCAATTACCAATGACAAAACAATCATACTTCAACCCTTACATGGTGACACAATATTTAGTTACCTTGTTAAGACTGAATGTTAGTAAGAATCTTTAACCTTTCCCCAGGTAATTTTATTTAACATTAAAGCTTTTTCTAGTTAAAACAACTTAGTGGAAATTCCCAAGAAAGGAAAAAATTGGTATTTATGCAGCTCTATTAAAATGAAGGTCAGGTTTTCAGCCAGTCAGAGCTTAATTAGGAGCAGGCTCCTAGCCCCTGGAAACCCTCACTGCCTTGGATACATTATGGAATTGCTTAGTAACAGGAACTTTACATAATAAGTCTCATTACCCCCATCTGCAGTATATCTTCCTCATTTACCTTCCCACATTCCACATATTTTGTTTCACAAAAATTGTCATTTTTCTTGGTTGACTACCAGTTTGCTCAAAATCAAATGCCACCACCAGGACAGGCTGCCTCTATAAAAGATAGTGACTATAGACTCTGCCTAGTAGTTGGACAGCAGAGTTCATAACAGAGGCACATCTTTCTAGGATTTCTCAATCATTAAATGGTCTGAGATGTAGCAAGATAATTTTAGTCCTTCAGTTGTCCTGGATGGTAAAATGGAGGGGGTGTGTTTTGTTGGCAAGCTTTCACTTTTCCTAAATTAGTATTCCCTGGAAGAATACAAGATACCATCATATGTAATTTTCCTCCTATACTTTTAGGATTAAGGATGAAAGGTGACTTTCGTATATGTGTTTCCATAGTATCTTGTCCATCTAATGCAAAGAGATAATACTTTCCTATATTGTGTAACTTATGTACTTATTGCTTTGCTGTACTTGACAAAGATTGTCTTGGAAGCAAACAATATCTTTCCTTTTAATTCCAAGAGTTTGGCTAGAAACTTGAGAAATGGTGAGGAGATAGTTGATCAGTGAACCAGCTATGGTGTCACTCTGTCTGGTTTTGAAAGTGTGTGGTTGACGAGGTCATTCCACTTTCCTAGGTCCAAAGCTGAAACTTAGCTGAGGCCTAAGATGTTCTATTCTTCTCTGGTCAACAGACCTGAGGCCTTATTCCTAAGATTGTTTAATGCTGACCAGAGCCTCCTTGTTCTGAAGACTTAATGACTAAGAGAGTGCACATTCAAGGGAGGGGGAAACAGGTGAGTCAGGGTACGCTTAGGCTGGACAAGGTCAATGTGAATCAAAAGGAAAGAAGAAAAAAAGTTCAAATTAAAGAAAATGAGGTTTCTGCATGGTTACATATTCAAAGGGAAGATTTGACAATAACCACAACAGAAAAAGGCAAAAGCAAACCAATCGACTAACAAAATTGGTAACAAATCCACAATATTTCTTTTTCACACTTAATACCAAGAAGCTTTAAACCAAGAACAACAGGAATGAACCTGAAGGACTAAAGCAGTGTATTTAATTATGTTTCAGATAGAATAGAATAAAGGTGATACAAAGCGGTTAATATTCACTTGTTGAGTACTCTGGATTTGAACGTTCATAAAGATAAGAACAGTCCTGCCTTTTCTGGGTAAGCCTCAGGGGAGACTATCTTGGAGTAGGCAAAATGAACCTGACTGTCTACTGCTGAGCTGAGCCAAAGAACTAGTAGGTGGACAATCACAGTTTTTCTCAGCTCGTTCGACAGGTGAGAACTATCTTCCCTTTTTTCTTGACAAAGAAAATGAGGTTTGAGGGGAACTTTAATGGAAAATGTGAAGTAAAAAAAACATAAAGAAAATAAAATATCAATAGAGTTAAGAGAGAGATAATTTTCACTACTTAAACATGTTTTATTTAAAGTAGAGGCATTCAATTATAAACATCTATGGCTAGGAACAAATGCCTTCTGGAATTTCAATTATATACACATTAAACCTTTTTCAGTCTTAACACCAATGTCTAATCCTCTTAATTTTATCCTTTTGTCTTTATAATTCAGTGTACTTATTGACCTATGTTTCAACTTACTAGTTATCTTTTTAAACCGATATGTTAAACAAATTTATTGAGATTTTTATTTTAAGTATTTCTCAGCTCTAGAATGTAGATTTGGGTGTGAAGCATAGATTCCATTTCCCCCCAAAATCTCAAACTAGTCATTTATTTCCTTGATGATAGTAAACGCTCCTTTTAACATCAATGAATTAGAGATATTTTGAGACCTGAGACAATATTCTCACACTCCAAAGCAGAGATGGGTCCTGCTCTATTTCTGGCAGGCATCTAAGGGCACTAGCAATAATGAATCCACTTTATGCACAAATTAATTCACAAGTTAAAAAGCTTTAAGCTTCAGGCTCAGTTCCTGCAAAGTGGTTCATTTCCAGGTCATCCTCACTTCCAGGGTCTAACTTTTCAGGGTTAAAATTGTAATTGTGCAAATGTGTATGTGTGTTTGTGGGGCAGGGGAAGAGAGTGGCTCAGGGAGCAGAGGTTAGTAAGCCTTTCTTTGCATTAGAATCTCCTCCTAACCCATGATAATGTTGAAAGGTCTGCTCAGCATCTCTGTTTCTTACTTGCCTGAGCAGGAATCTGCAGATATGTATAGTGCAAAAATGTTCCCCAACTCAGAACTTGTATCTCTGGGCTTACATCTTCTTTGGGATTCTGCCTAGTATTTCTTCCTTGCCCTATGAAGTTGTTTCCAAAGTTGTTGGAAGAATTTTTCATTACTGAAGTACTCTTTATGTTTCCTTCAGTATTACCTAATTGGGTGTTGGCAAAAGTCCTGAATTAGATCTAGCAGCTAAATCTCAGAGAATAAATTAAAGAATTTATAGCTTATTATTTACAATTTTAATATTATTCTCTTTGGGATTTCATGAGTGTTTAGTTAAAACTGAACAAAAAGATGGCTGCAGAGTAGCTAAAAGCTCTATCCGCTTGCTCCCAGCCAGGACCAGCCTTGCCACTAAACCACAGAGCAATCAACTAAAAAATTCAGCTGAGTGTGAGATTGGGTGTGAGCTAGCATGTGTGTACATGAGTGTTCAGGTATGTGTGCAAATATGTCTGTGCCCTCCTGCTTTCCAGGGCACTCAGGGGCTGGTGGCTTGGGCTCTCCTGGCAGACCCACTGCTATTGCGGCTGCCACTTGGCCTGATTTGTCTATCTGCAGGTTTGGGGCAGGTGGCAATTTGATGAAATTACAATATCCTCCTTCAGAAGAAGGCACCAAAGCAACTGCGCCCCAGCACCTGGACTGAGTGGTTCAGACACGCCACATACTAATATTTTTGCTGATATATTTCCTAGGGCATAGGAAATAAAGTAAAAAAAATAACAAATGGGACTACATCAAATTTAAAAGAGGAAGGGACTAGTCAAAGAACATGTATGAATGACACAGGGACACAGACAACTGAAAGGGGATTAACTATGGGCTAGAGGGGTGGGCTATGTGGAGGGAGGCAGAGGGGAAAAGAATTTGGGATACTATAATAAAACAAATAATAAAAATAAAGGGGTGCTGTTAAATGGTGGAAAATAAATAAAAATAAAAATGTTCCTGCACAGCTACAGAAACCATCATCAAAATGGAAAGGGAAAAAAATGAAGAGAGAACTGGCTGTGTGGGAGAACATATTTACCAATGACACATCAGACAAGGGTTTAATCTTCAAAGTACATGAAGAACTCACATGATTCAACACCAGAAAGACAAACAAACCAATCGATAAAAAGGGGCAAAGGACTATACATACACTTCCCCAAAGAGGACATACAGATTGCCCATAGGTATATGAAAAGATGCTCAACATCACTCACCAACAGAGATACAAGTTGAAACCACAATGAGACACCACCTCACTCCTGCCAGAATGGTCATCTTAAACAAATCAACAAACAAGTGCTGGCTAGGATGCGGAGAAAAGGGAACCCTAGTGCACTGTTGGTGGAAATGCAAACTGATGCAGCCACTGGGGAAAACAGTATGGAATTTCCCCTAAAAAGTTAAAAATGGAACTGCCTTTTGACCTAGTGATTCCACTGCTGGGAATATACTGTAAAGTCACAAAACACCAATTCAAAAGAACTTGTGCACCCCTATGTTCATAGCAACACTATTTACAATAGCCAAGTGTTGGAAACAGCGTTAGTGCCCATCAATAGATGAATAGATTAAAAAGCTGTGGTACTTTTACCCAATGGAATATTATGCAGCCCAAAGGAAAAAGAAGGAATTCTTACCCTTTGCAACAGCATGAAGGGAACTGGAGACCAATATGATAATTGAAATAAGCCAGTTGGTGAAAGGCAAATACCATATGATCTCACTTATAAGAGGAATCTAATGAACAAAATAAATAATGACAAAAACAGAACCAGATACATGGGAACAGAGAACAGACTGACAGCCGCTAAAGGAAAGAGGGGATTAGGGAGTGGGATAACAGTGGAAAGAAGGAGAAGGGACTAGACAAAGGACATGTATGATGGCCCATGGACATGGACAACAGTGTGGGCATTGACTGTGGTAGTGGGATGGGATGGGCAGATGAGGGCAAAGGGGGAAAAATTGGGACAATTATAATAAAATAAACAAGAATAAAAAAACTGAACAAAGAACAATATGAAAATATACTGATTTTCAATTGCATCATCAATTTTTAAGACTTCAGAGTCCACAAGGAAGGTGGCTTAGAGCAAGATGAATGGATAAGGCTCCACTGATTTAACCACTATAGCACTTCCTTTGTATATGGTTGCATGTGCAAAACTTCCTCTAAAGAAAGCATTCTTCTGTTTAAAAATATAAAATTCCTGATACTTGTGGAGGTGTTACAAGTTTCTAAGGTACATGATGACAGGAAAATGTCTGTTTTGTTACTGTTGTTTCAATATCTACTGTAGTACCTGGTATGTTGTAGGTTCTCAATCAGTATTTATTGAGTAAATAAATGAATTATTTAGGAAAATTTAAACATACTACAGAAGTCACAAAAACTTTTTAAATAAGTTACATTAATTTATTATTTTTCTATTATAATTTTATTTAGTTCTTGTAATTCTTGTTTTATAAGCTTTACCAATATCATAAAATTTACCTTTTTAAAATATATAATTTAATAGTCTTCAGAATATTTACAGAGTTGTGCAATCATTGCCACGATCCAATTTTAGAACGTTTTCATCTCTACAAAAAACAGACCTTGTACTGCTCAGCAGTCACTGCCTATTTTCTCCTGTCAACACCCACACGTTCCCCAACCCTAGGCAGCCACTAACCTATTTTCTGTCACACTAGATTTGCTACTTGAGAATTTTGTATCAATGGAATCATGCCACATATGATATTTTGTGACTAGCTTTTTATAATACTTTGAGGTTCACCCTTGCTCTAGATGTATCACTACTTCACTTGTTTTTTGTTGCTGAATAACTTCCCATTATATGGATATGCTACATTTTGTTTATCCAGTCATAAGTTGATGGACATTTAGGAAATACAAATCAAAACTACAATAAAATAGTTTTTCAGAGTCATTAGAATGGCTATGGTAAAAAATACAAAATAACATATTTTGGTTAGGATGAGGAAAAATTAGAACCCTCATGTTGCTATTAAAAATATAGAATGGTGTAGAAAATTTGGAAAACAGTTTGGCAGTTCCTCAAAATGTTAAATACGGAGTTATTATACTATTCAGCAAGTCTATTCCTAGGCATTTTCCCAAGAGAAATAAAAATGGCAATACAAATTATATGTAAATGTTTATTACAGCATTATTTATAATCAACAAAAGTTAAAACAATATATTTGATGTTTTAGTCTGCATAATAATTGATTTTTCATACTTTTTTTCAGGTCTGTATTTTTATACTGGTATAGTTACCATGCTATCTTTTTTCCCAAACTTTCTACACTTGGCTGATAATTGATCTAATGTTACAGTATTGAACTTTTTTTACTACCTCCCAGTTAAAACCAAAATGTAACACCTCCATTCATTTTTTGGCCAATCACAAGTATTTGCTGAATATCTACTATATATAGAGCTGTAGCAACTACAAAAGATTAAAAATAAATCTAAGAACCAATCAAATCATCTACCAGAATGTTGGGCACATTGTGGACACCTAGTGAACATTTGTTGAGTGGCTAAATGAGTGAATATGCAAATACACAGCCACGCTGTCAAGGGTTAGACAAAGATTTACAAAAGTCATTAAAAGTATTACACAAAGGAATGTACAGGGTGTTTGTATAACAAACGATATTTAAATCATTCTTCTAAAACTCAAGGCATTCTTGAATATACTATTTCACCATTTGAAACTGTTTTCCATTTTCACTATGATTTGTAACTTATTTGTTTTTTATTTTTTAGGTTTATTCCTTAGCATATTATCTTACATAAGTGTTCATATGGTACTATCCAATTTGATGCCTGATAATCAGGTATTTAATTATAACATAACTATGTGTATGTAAAATCCATGTTATATTTGTTAAAATTCACCTACATCCCTTTTTTAGAACATTGAGCGTGGATCATTTTCTTTGTTATTTATGTTTTTTGATATTTAAAAAAATTATTGTAAACAATGGAATTGAATTTTTCCCCATATACATCACATATTACACTACATATTTCAAAACTGCACTTGGATTACAACTGACTTTATTCTTAATTCAAAATGCAGTTCTTATATGAGGACCACATTGGTGGGATGACCTGGATATTTTATCTTATACTTTAAAAATCATAATTAAGGTAAATGATTTGATAACAACCTATGCTTTAAATTTAGTATTCAACTTATAATATGGGGCATAGACAAATATTCAGCTTATTAAATAATTATGCTAGCATTGTAAAATTTTGAATTAAGAACCTAATCAACAAAACAAACAAGCATGTGAAATATCTCCAGGGACGTTGAAATCAAGAACAATCTGACAGTAACCAGAGGGAAGGTGGGAGGGGATGATGGGGGGTGGGGTGGAGGAAGGGTTTTCAGAAACAACTATGAAGGACACATGGACAAAACCAAGGGCGGGGAGTGGAATCAGGGGAGGAAGTGAGGGATGCATTGTAACATGTACATTAGTGGATCATATTTCAAACTAACAATAATTCTAGGAAATTAGTTTCACTTTGTCAATGAGGAGATCATGGTTTAAAGGAGTTATATAGTTTTTCTAGATAGCATAACAAAATAACTAATGTGTAGCAGGACAAAATGCTGATAGTTTAAATCACAATGTCACATCAGACTAGATTTAGTGCTTTTGTTGAAGTAGTCTCAGAATAGGTGATTTTTCTGTGCATGTGTGTGTGTGTATGTGTGTGTATATAAATGTCAACACATATATAACAAATGTTAAATGACACAGTCAAATAAATTAAACTTAATTGAGTGCCTAAAAGTAGGGACTACACATTTTCACCTGTTTTTAGCCTTGAATCCACCATAATACATACATCTATTTGTTTCTCAAAACTCTTTGAAAAATACCTTTTATATACAGATTAATTAACCCCTTTTTAATATGGGAATTTATAGCCAATTCTTAATATTTCCTTTGAAAAGGGCTCATGATTTCACGGAGAATAAGGAAAGACCATCAGGGCTTCTTTGGCATATTTCTTCTTCTAAATTTATTTATTGTTTAATGGGTCCTTGATAATTAACTATAGCTGAGAGGAAAGATTAAAATAGAGAAATGGCTTATGAGAAAGCCATTTTACCCTTGTAATACAGTGTCCCCCCAGATACCACATTTGGTTATTTCAAATTTTCTAAAACCTGGACTTATTTTCCAGATTCATAAAAAAATTAAGTTGCGTTTGATAGGATACTTCAGTGCAGGTACTAGAGGTTTTAATTAGCATGTAAATTGCTTTAGAAATTAAATAACAGTGAACCAGAGGTCTTTAAAATTAACTGGAAGCAAATGTTTATTGCTTTTAGAGACATTTATTTCACAGCAAATGTATAGTAACTAATTGACTATCTTAAAACTGTAATTATTGTTTTCTGCTGAAGTCATTTTCATTAAAGTAATCTTAAAAAGGAGAAAAAATAACCATATATTCAATATTTTTCTTTCTAGTTTTTTAAGTATTACATGATAATAGAAGCAATCAAACATTACCTTCCTCTTTTCTCTTTCTTCAGCTAATCACTACAGTAAATTTGATATTTAGCATTTTCTTGCATGCCTTTATACTTTTCCTGCATCTGAATAATTTTATTGTATTTTGCAGAATACTTATCATTCCACAGTATGATTTTTCCATTCAACCTCATGGTTCGGAAACCCATCAATTCTAATATATATGTCATTTAAATTCTATGTATGATTTATAGTGAAATATACATTTTCATTCACTTCCTAGTGTCTCAAATTATTTATATTTTTTCTTTTACAGCTTTCCAATTATTATACCTGCATGTGTTGGGTTTGGGCAGGTGAACGAGAAGTTTTCTAGCATCTTCACTTGGAAGTGGATATGTTGGTTCATCCTCTTCAGGTGTTATCGACTTTCAGTTTCCTCTTGAAACAAAAAAAAACATACACATTCTGAATTCCACAAGTGTCATTTAGGCATATCCCCAAAACTTAGATTCATCATGCATTTTAAACATTGCTAACTTTAAGTATGTGAAATAATTTCTCAAGATTTTGGGTTGCATTTTCCTAATTATTGATGAGGTCAAGAATCTTTTCATATAAAAGTTTCTCTTTCTTACTGAATTGTTTGTTCATTTCCTTTGTTCACCAATATCTGCGATTTTTTTTTTTACTTCTATTACTATGTGGCAAAATAAATTGTTCTATTCCAGGCTTGTAATTTCACTTCACTCATGGTGATATTGTTGTGAAGAAATTTTAGAATTAGTGCATTCAGATTAATCCATTCTTAAATCAGTGACTTATGTTTTTCTCTACACTTTTACCTGTGCCACTATTTTTACCAGTACTCTACTTTTAAGTAATTGAATTAATCTTATTGTCACATAGATTGATTCAGTCTAATTAGATTAAAATAAATTATTTTAATAGATGAATTAAAATAAAAAACATCTCCAACTTATATATATATATAAGTTATATATACCTTATATGCTAACCTATTTCCCTATACTATCTTGCATGATAGAATAATGTTGTGTTTACACTATCAGTATGAGTTCAGTGAAGGAAACATAGGTCTAGGCTATTTTGAGCAAGAAGAGATTTTATACAGATTATTAGATACTAACAAAATTGTTCAAATGTCTGTAAGAGCTGTGTCTCCAGCATAAGTCCTGGAAAATTAAAATAACAGACTCACCTTGGGAACTACAGCCTATGGGAATGCAACACAAGCCAGGAGATCAAGAACATACATATTTAGCTGCAGTCCCAAAGCTGGAGTCAAGAATCCTTTCTGCTGCTGCTGCTGCTGTAATTGCCTCTCAACATCCAACTATAAACTGGAACTCTGCAGAAAAGTTGTCATCACTTAGCTGCTAGAAGAAAATGAGCTATGAAGGGCAGAAGATAACTTTCATTAACTTCTGATTCCAAATCTCATGAGTGTTCATCTAAGAGGTACACATTAGTTTTCATCTAGAATCCTAGCTAGAGAGTAGCATTCAGTTTTTAATATTTTAGCCTTTGCAGTATGTGAAGACACCTGCAGAAGCTTCTAAGCTGATTGAATTAGAGATCTATAAGAATGTAATTACTTATCAACTGCAGTGTACGTGCCATAAAGGCAGGGAATTTTTTGTTATTTTATTCCTTTTATATCCTCAACCTCAAGAATTCTTAGTGGTTCACAATAGAAACTAAGTAAATATTTCTTGAATTAGTGGCTATTTTGTTGAATTCCCAATATCAATTAAATTATATGCATTTAGTATTAATATTTAGTATTAATGTTATTCTTACCAAATTTGTATCACTTTACCATAATTCATAGCAACACAACACATATACACATACAATTTTAAAACTAAATTGAGAGTATAATCCCGTTATCTATGTTAATACATTTACTGTATTGCCCTTTTATTTCATATCTGTATCTCAAAAACAATTTTATATCCCTTATGTTCCTAATCTTTTCATTCATTTCTTTCCCTTCCAATGGTACTATGTCCTTTGAACCTTTAGCATGACCTCTCCACTGCTAAATTCTCTTTTAAGTGTTTATCTCCCCTTATAAATTCTTCTGATGTCTGACAGCAACTCTCTTCAACATATCTCTGTCATGATGTGTCCCTGCTTTGTACCACCTGATAATCTCAGATATCTACTGAAGCTCCTACCTGCAGCATATTACTAAGTCTTGACATTTCATTAAAGTGATACTGATCAGCTAGCTTGTGCTCTAGAAACAGGTACCAAGTGGTTGTATCCTCCTGCTGTCCTATCAACAGGCGATCACACTGCACTAAGGGAGACTTCACAGTCCGACTATTTTTTGTTGTTGTTAAATATAACATGAATTGATGGAACAGTGTATTTATTCCTCTTATAACTTTAATGTATTAAATTTAGACTACAACATCTTGGCTATTTGGGAGTGGTTCTTTAGACACTCAAGTCCTCCAGAAAGTTCAAAAGAAGAAACAGCCATATTTGCATTTCCTGAGCCTAGAAAATCATCTATGTACTATTAAATTAAATTTTTGAGATGCCAATTATTAAGCAAGAATTTCATTAGGGAGTATGCTCTTGGGAAATCAAGTGTGTAAAAGAAAAAAAAAAGCAGTTCTGGGCAGATGAAGAACTTATGCTGTAATACAGTCTTGGTTAAAGAACTCACACAATCCCTGGGAGAATGCTAATGACAGAATAATCCCTCATTATTGTTCTGTGCAGAGAAGGGCAAATGTGGGTCCATCTTACATTCTCTGTTGGTTTTGGTATAGTTTTTCCATAGCACAACGTTGTATCTTTGTTAACATTGATGCATGTAGTTGAGTTGCTTTCCTGACTTTTCCTTTTCCTTTTTCCAGTTTTCATTTAACAATATGTAGTGAATATTGTTACATGCCTCCTGCATGTATATTAAAAATGGAAGGACTTAAGTCCCCAGTTGCCAGGACTATCAGAAAACAACTTTCAATTTTCCACGCTCTTTATAAATTGCTCTTAACTAGAGAAAGCTGTCTCACCCACTTTCCTCAGCCTATCTCTAAAGCTGACGGCAGGGCTGTCAAACTCATTCTCACCAGGGGCCACGTCGGCCTCATGGTTGCCTTCAAGGGACCGAATGTAATTTTAGGACTGTATAAATGTAAACTACTCCTTAACTAAGGCAAGGAGTTCAGCACTGCCACCCAGTAGAAAAAAGATGCTGGGCCAGTTTAAACAAGGTGGAGGGCGGGATTCAGCCAGAGGGCCTTGGTTTGCCACTTGTGCTCTAAGCGATGATCAGTGAGGAAATATACAACCTTACCCTTATTACAATGTAGGGCACCTCCTAAGAGCTACCTGGGTTTCAGAGGTCCCTGTGTGATTGTCTGAGATCATTGTGAAATTAAATCACAACTCTACTTTTTTCCCTGTGTCTCCCAGCTTCCTCTTCCACAGATCTTTATCCCAATGTATCATTCTAATAAATAATCCTGCAAAGTAATCTTTGTTTCTGAGTTTTTGTTCCAGGAAAGTTGACCTACAAAAGATCAAAGTATTTTCAGATTTGAGAAGGTCCCATAATGTAGCATGTAATGAAAAATAGAAGTAGTTAGTAAATAATTATGTGAAAGAGGACCATTGCTATAAAAATAGAATTTGAAAATAAAATTCTACACTGTAATCAGCTAAACAAGATCATGTAGACTAAAATTGCTGTAGAAATTCAGAGAAGGGGAAAATTATTGAAGACTTTCAGATTTAGACAGATTTTCATGGAAAAGAAATATGTGGAAAATATTTTCCACCCCACCTTGTTAAGTGGAAAAGATTTTGGTAGATGAAAGAAATGAAGAGCATTCCAAGCACAGTGTACATTGAGGGAACGAGCAGTGAAATGGCGAATTTCTGCTGCTTGTTATTCATCGATCCGAGTGTGACTTGGTGGTACTTGGAAAGGTGGCAATCAAATACCTCTTACTCAGTTGTTTGAATGTATACCTTTATGATTTTTTCCCTGAAAAGCTCTTAAGTTGATTGTATCTCTTCTCACAGCTTCTATGAAATCTTTCACTTTAATGAGCTTATTACTGGTTTAAGTAAGCTGCCCCTGGAGAGCTGTCAACCTAAAATAATCTCACATGTTCTCATTTGAAGAACTCTCCCAGGAAGTGGATGATCAAGGAAATGATTACCCTTAAAATAAAAGTATTTAGTCAAATTCTAAAGGGAGAGTGTGCCCATGCTCCTTTATCAGATTCATTTTCTCAGACTAGACCACGTCTTAACCAATTAAGGCATAGCTAAATATACTCAGATTGACATTAAAGCACAGATACCATGCAGAATCAGTTTTCTCATATTCTTTATAAAGACTTTATATATATATATATATATAAATTCTTAAAAAGTCTGATCTTCAGGTACAGAAAAAGATATCTTATGGAGCAATTCAGTAAAGGTGACTTATGGTTTTTACAGCAATTAAACAGTCCTTTACAATGTTTATAAAACAATATGCACTATCATTAGTCTAGTTTTATTTCAGGACTTATGAAACATAGGCAAACTTTCCGTCAGTATTAGTGGGTCACTGTGGTAGACATTCTTAAAAAGGACACAGGAACAGGAGGCTGTTGTGACATAAACAAGGCCTTTTTCACGTCATGCTTTAAGACATTTATTGAGCTTCTCTCTTGAACAAATAGCTAAAGCAGGGCAGCCACAATACAGTTAAGCCATGGTCCAAAACAAGGCATCCCCATTTCTTTATTGCCAGCCAGATACATTCCAAATATTAAGAGAATCTTATCTGAGATGACACAGCAAAGGATGGCAGCCATTTCTACTACATTCCTCTATGTTGGCACAATTGAAATAGGCTT